>JAPXFY010005568.1:7500-14685 GCA_030674185.1 Monoplex corrugatus
ACCAACCAACCAACCAATCAACCAACCAACCAACCAACCATAAATAAATAATAAATAAATAAATAAATAAATGAATAAAAGTAAATAGATTATAAACGAATAAATAAATAAATAAACAAACAAATAATAAATGAAGAAACATATATAGGAAGAGGCCTGTAATAACACATAAACAGATGTAATCAATGATATCGAGGCCTGTAATAACACATAAACAGATGTAATCAATAATATCAAGGCCTGTAATAACACATAAATGTAATCAATAATATCAAGGCCTGTAGTAACATATAAACAGATGGAATCAATACTATAAAGGCCTGTAATAACACATAAATAGATGTAATCAATAATATCAAGGCCTGTAATAACACATAGATGTAATCAATAATATCAAGGCCTGTAATAACATAAATAGATGTAATCAATAATATCAAGGCCTGTAATAACACATAGATGTAATCAATAATATCAAGGCCTCTAATAACACATAAACAGATGTAATCAATAATATCAAGGCCTGTAATAACACATAGATGTAATCAATAATATCAAGGCCTGTAATAACATATAAAGGTAGAAAGAAACTCTAGGGAGAGCTAGACAACAAAAGGTCTTCAGAGAAGTATCCCCTTTAGACAAGTGTTTCGGCCCTGAACTCCTTACACTCTCGGGGGGGCCGGGCCACATCCAGGTCATGACTCCTGGATGCCCTTCTGCTGTTGTCTTTTTTTTTTTTTTTCCCACGCCGGGGAGCGAACCTGGGCGATTCTGTGCTTCAGAACTGCGGCTACGCGGTTTTACCATGTGCTAACGGGGCACACATCATCTGTAGGGAATTTAATCCTTATGAAGTTCACTTTGGTTCCTCCTTGCCCAGATCCAGCTTGAGCTTCTTTCTGCTGCCTCTGCCATCGCTTTAAGGGCTCTAGTCCTCTTCTTCCCAGAAATGGCGAGTTGTTTCATGAGATCATAAGCGGAGGTGCCCACAAATCCTCTTGCCCCGACCTCTATGGCGAAGATTTTGACCCGCAGACCTGCTTTCTTCAGGGTGCTGGCAAGACCGGCGTATTTTTCGGTCTTGTAGATATGTGCTTCTTCCATTCTGCTTTCGTATGGCGCAGTGAGTTCTATCAGAATCACTTGTTTCGAGGAGTCAGAGTGGAGATGTCTGGTCTCATGCCTGTCTTGCTGATGACATCTGGGTAATTTCTCCACTCTGGGAGGTCTGCTGTACACTCCCAGTCGACTGCTCCATCCAGAAGACCCTTTGGCAATGTGCTGTTGTCATAGCAATTTCGGGCCAGACTGTTTCCTCCTGCTTTGTAGAACGTTGTCATAGTAATTGGTGCGTTTGGGGGTCATGGTTTTTTTCGCTAACCACGTCTGTGATCACTTTCAGAACTTGGTTGTGCCTCCATGTATACCTTCCTTGGGCTAGCGCTACTTTGCAAGAGCTTAGGACATGTTCCACTGTTTGTTTCTTCTGACAGAGCGGACATGCTGGGTCATCTGATTTCCCCCATTTCACTAAGTTTGCATTCGAGGGGAGCAGGTCATATACAGATCTGAGGAGGAAGCTTATCCTTAGAGGAGCCATGTGCCACATATCGTTCCAGCTGAGACTTCTTTGGAGTGCACTGTCCCATGTTGTCCATTGCCCTGTTGACCTTGCTGGACTGCCTTCTGCACTCTTTTGACATCTTCTTCTTTCTTCAACTCCTGTATGATCATGTCTCTTTTTTCCTTCCTTTTGGCTTTGGACCACCACTGCATTGTTGTTGCTCCCAGTCCCTGTCTGTTGGTTTGCGTGTGTCCAATTATTTCTTTGATGCTGAGGTTTCTCTTGGCATTGTTTACAGCCTCTTGGACTTTCCATTTTCTGCCAGTTCTCAGCTTTGGCTGAACTGATCTCACGATATTGTCTTCCGATTCCTCCAGCATGCTCAACAGTCTTGCTTTTCCAACTTTGTATTCCTCCACTATGGATTTGAGAGGTAGCTTCAGCATTGCTTGACGACAGTAGAATGCAACATCAGTGAGACAGGTGGGACACCGAGCCATTTTCTTGTGTATTTGTTGATTTTGGCTTCCATTGCTTCCACTGTGCTGGTGCAAATGTCATAGATTAGCAGTGGCCACAGCAGCTTTGGTATCAGCATGAACTGTAGACACCAGACTTTGTATTTGCCTGGCAGTCCGCAGTTATCTATTTTCTTCAGGCCTTCTTCTGCTGTTTGCTTGGTTTCACATCCCCTTTGTGTGTCTTTCAGGGAGTCATCATACCATCTTCCGATACTTTTTATTGGCTCTTCTGTGACAGTGGGGATGGCTTGCTTGGCTACCATGAATTTGACTGAATCTGCCACTTTTCCTTTTCGCAGTGAGAGACTTCGGGATTTCTTTGGTTTGAACCTCATTCTTGAAGAGGCCACCAGCTCATCCAGCTGCTTTAAGATTTGGTGTGTCTCTTCCTCATCCATGGACAAGACTGTTGTGTCATCCATGAAAGCTTTCAGAGGAGGCATCTGGTATCCATCTCCCAGATTCATTGGACCTGAACTCTTCATTGCAGCTTTCAAGATGACTTCCATTGCCAACACGAACAGTATGGGAGAGATTGCACAGCCCATTGCAATGCCCACCTCTAGGTCTATCCAGTCCGTGGTGTATTCTTTGGTAGAGAACCGCATTGAGAACCCTTGGAAATACTTCCTCAGCATTGTTCGGATGTTTTCTGGGATGTGATACATTTCAAGAGCCAGCTGGATCATATCGTGTGGAACTGATCCATATGCATTCGCCAGATCAAGCCAAACTACGTCTCTCTTCTCTGTTCTTGCTTTTTGGATGGCATCCCAAATCAACGTGGCATGTTCCAAGCATCCAGGCATTCCTGGTATGCCTCCCGTTTGGACTGACATATCCAGATACTTGTTTTCAGTCAGGTATTTTGTCAATCTTGTTGCCATAACAGAGAAGAAGATTTTCCCCTCGACGTTCAGAAGTGATATTGGCCTGAACTGGTTGATGCTGCTGGAGTTCTGCTCCTTCGGAATGTACACTCCTTCAGCTCTCATCCATTGGTCGCTGATCTTCTGGTTCCTCCATGCTGATCGAATCATCTTGTGGAGCCACTCGAGCAATTTTGGGCATTTCTTGTAGAGCAGGTATGGTATTCCGTTTGGTCCAGGTGCTGACTTGGCTCTGGCTTTCTTTACTACGTTCTTCACTTCATCCAGTGTTGGTGGTTTGTTATTGAATTTTCCTTCTGGCGCTGCAGGCCAAACCAGATTCTGGATTTCAAGTGGTGCCTCGCGCTGAGAATCGGAATATGTTTCCTGAGATGCTGCTCTAGGGTTTCCTTGCCCGCTGTGAGAGTCCCTGATTTGGGTTGTTCAAACAGCTTTCTTGCAAAGTCAAAGGGATCTTTGAAGAAACGATCTTGAGTCTTCTTCTTTTTGCTCTTTCTTCGCCTTGCTGATTCCACTTTGCTGAGAGCATTGTGTTTGGCTTTCAGATCTTTCCAGAGTTCCAGGAGCCCTTGCTTCTCGAATTCTGAGGCAGTTTTCATTCGCTTTTTATGCTTCCTTTTCTCCCCCCGGATGCTCTCCATCTGTTGCTGTCTTCTGGATTTCTGGGGAGGCGCTTTTGTCTTTGGCTGCTTCACTCCATAAGTGTCCCTGCAGATAGAGTATATGATGTCTCCGTATGTGTCAAGTTTGTGTTCCAGCGTACTGTTCCCTATTAGCGCATTCAGCTTAAGGACAAGTTCCTCATCTAATTTCTCCCATTGTTCTTTTGTACCGGCAGGCGGCAAATTGAGTTTTTCACGTTTGGCGTTAAGAGCTTGTGCAAAATCCGCACCAGAACCATCAGCGTGGATGTCCTTGGCACTATGGTTTAAATCCTGGCCTTGGTCATCCAACGTCTCACCTGCTATCGCAGTGCGCTGTTGCTGGTTCGTATGAATCTTCAAACAGCCCATTTTTGTCCTGTGGATCTTCATGCCGCGTTTGGTGGTGAATCTCCTTCCACACGCACACGGAAATTTCATCTGGTCATTAATCATGATCCGTTGTGCGTTTCCAGTCGTGATGGAGTCAGTGCCGATGGATTCATCATTCTCTCCCCCTTTCGGTGAATCCTGGGAGCATCTTTCATTTATAGAACTCGTGGCATGTTATCAAAGGCAAGGTGGGAAGCCAACCCACAAAGCCCGCAGATCTAGTCTTTCCCAGTGTCCTTCGGTCTTTCCCGAATGTCCTCCGAACTATTCCGGAAGTCAGTGGATTGACCATGTGCAGGTAGAAAGAAACTCTAGGGAGAGCTAGACAACAGAAGGTCTTCAGAGAAGTAACCCCCTTTAGACAAGTGTTTTGGCCCTGAACTCCTTACACTCTCGGGGGGCCGGGCCACATCCATGTCATGACTCCTGGATGCCTTCTGCTGTTGTCTTTTTTTTTTTCCCCCACGCCGGGGAGCGAACCTGGGCGATTCTGCGCTTCAGAACTGCGGTACGCGGTTTAAACAGATGTAATCAATAATATCAAGGCCTGTAATAACATATAAATAGATGTAGTCAATAATATCAAGGCCTGTAATAACACATAGATGTAGTCAATAATATCAAGGCCTGTAATAACACATAGATGTAATCAATATATAAAGCCTGTAATAACACATAGATGTAATCAATAATATCAAGGCCTGTAATAACACATACATGTAATCAATAATATAAAGGCCTGTAATAACACATAAACAGATGTAATCAATAATATCAAGGCCTGTAATAAACATAAACATATGTAATCAATAATATCAAGGCCTGTAATAACACATAGATGTAGTCAATAATATCAAGGCCTGTAATAACACATAAACAGATGTAATCAATAATATCAAGGCTGTAATAAAACATAAACAGATGTAATCAATAATGTCAACGCCTGTAATAACACATAAACATATGTAATCAATAATATCAAGGCCTGTAATAACACATAACAGATGTAATCAATAATATCAAGGCCTGTAATAAAACATAAACATATGTAATCAATAATATCAAGGCCTGTAATAACACATAAACAGATGTATCAATAATATCAAGGCCTGTAATAACACATAAACAGATGTAATCAATATATCAAGGCCTGTAATAAACATAAACAGATGTAATCAATATATCAAGGCCTGTAATAAAACATAAACAGATGTAATCAATAATATCAAGGCCTGTAATAACACATAAACAGATGTAATCAATAATATCAAGGCCTGTAATAACACATAAACAGATGTAATCAATAATATCAAGGCCTGTAATAACACATAATAGATGTAATCAATAATATCAAGGCCTGGAATAAAACATAAACAGATGTAATCAATAATATCAAGGCCTGTAATAAAACATAAACAGATGCAATCAATAATGTCAACGCCTGTAATAACACATAGATGTAATCAATGATATCAAGGCCTGTAATAACATATAAATAGATGTAATCAATAATATCAAGGCCTGTAATAAAACATAAACAAGGCAAACAAAGAAACAAGAACAAAGAAACCAACCAACCAGCCAACAACCACAGCCAACCAACCAACCAACCAACCAACCATCCAACCAACCAACCAACCAACCAACCAACCAACACCAACCAACCAACATAAATAAATAAATAAATAAATAAATAATGAATAAATGAATAAATAAATAAATGTATAAGTAAATAAACAAATAAATAAATCAATAAATCAATCAATAAATAAATAAATAAATAAACATACATAGAAAGAGGAAGAAGGAACAAACACGCAAAGAACATTTATGCAAGAATTTTTTTAGGATTATCGCAGTCAGGGAGATTTCCTTTGTGCTTACCTCCCCTCCCCTCCAATCAATTTCTATGCCACCTTAATGGCCACAGAAGATGGCACGGCTTTTACAATGAGATAATGATGACGGCAATGAGGATAATAATCATGATGCTATGGAGTTCCATCTAGGCGTAACAGGGCTGTACTCTATACTTACTATCAAAATATATCCTGGCATCGACCAGGCCCGAGAGATACAGACATCTGCGATCTTGTTCAGAAGAGTTGAGCAACATGCTCAATGGCACATCCATGAAGTCGTCACAGTCTTGTTCAATGAGCCTGTAGCACGCACAACAATATGGATAGGAACCAGTTGAAGTCGAAAAATTCCACATCGATTTTTGAAGGGACTGATAGAGATTCGAACCCACAAACTTCCAGTCCGTAGTCCGTTGCGCTAACCGCTACACCACGGCGACTAGTACTTATGCATGGTTTAGACAAAGGAAAAGTTACTGTTATTACTGTTATTTTTGTTTAAAGCCCAGCCAACTGCGTAGAGCCATATCAGGGCTATAATCGTTTTCAAAACATACTTCAACAGGAAAAATAAAGAAAATAATGTAGAAATATCAATGCATTCGTGCACATAATCTAAGGAGATGTCCCTGGCATTGACCACACCGTCCAATTTATCGCACAGGGGATTTTTAAAAAAAAAACATGCATAGAAATTTAAAGAAAACAAGGACACTAAAACATAAACAAAAACAAGCCTAAACTACGTAAAATTGCTTCCGCATATCTCATTTCAATAGAGCCAAAAATGTTCTTAATACATGCACCCAATTATCGTTCCCAAAGAGAAACTACGTAAGACTTTGTGGAACACGTACAGGTGAATGGACCAGCAAGGCAGGAAATGATAGGAAGAGATGACAGAAAGCAAAGGTGGAAGAAAGAAACAAAAAGAATGACAGAAAAGAGAATATTTCGAGTACAGAATTTCCAGAAGGTGTGGATACTGTTTATACTGAAAGAGCCCCTGGCATTCCCAGGGAGGTGGTAATGCGCCTCTTACCAGGCGCTGTATAGCAAGGCGTGTTGTGACACCTGAATTCTGCTTCAGTCAATCCTTCTTCTGGTGAACAGCAGCTGTTCTGCGCTATAGATTCAAATGTGAGTCTGATTGTACCATGTGTGAACAGTAGATTCATGGTGTAATGATGATGATAATGATAATAATGATGACGACGATGACAATAATTTCATAATGGTACGTAATGATACCATTACCAAAAACAAAGGCCTCGATGACACCAACAAGAATAAAACATAATAAATAAAAATAAT
>JAPXFY010005569.1:0-7500 GCA_030674185.1 Monoplex corrugatus
AACATCTAAATAAGATTGTCTGACCTAAGTGTACAGAGAGTATTTAAACTAAAAATGTCTGTCTTTTTCTTGCACATTAGAACAAAGTGGACATGAAATGTTGACAGTCATAGGCACAAAATGGTATCTTTCTCAGTGTACTTAAAATAGCTTTAATACTTTCCTGGATCTTTCAGGTAACCTCGTAGTGGCAGGGATCTCAGCTAGCAATGAGAAACCAGCCAGAAGAAGCAAACCAACCAGCCAGCCAGGAGGAGCAAGGCAAACAGCCAGCCAGGAAGAACCAGCCACGTGGAACCAGCCAACCAGCCAGCTGGAGGAGATAGCCAGGATCAATCAGTCAGGAGGAACCATCTAGGAGAAGCCAACCAGCCAGGAGGAACAAATCAGCCAAGATGACCCAGCAAGCCAGCCAGCTAGAAACAACCAGCCTAGAGGAGCCAGCTAACCAGCCAGTCAGGAGGTACCAGGCAAGAAGAGTCGGCCAACCAGCCAACCAGGAGGATCCAGTCAAATACATGTAAGAATTTACTACTTCCAAATTAGTACCATTAAAACCCCATTTTTCGTTTAAATAAAAAAATAACATCTACAAAAAGCATGAGAAAAAGTTCAATGAAAACATTACTGCACACTATTGATATTATAATATCCCAAGCTGTGCCATTCTGTAGATCACAGTATTCAGGCCAAAGCTAAAATGATCCCTTGTATATGCATGTGGTTCTTGTGGGATTATCGTTTTCCTCTCTAAAGCTCAAGCGGGAGTTATTCATCTTGTGATTTTGTAATGACCTGTCAGTGTGAAACGGGGCAGAAATGATAATAGCAATGGAAGAAAAGGTAACATTGTCCCTTTCCATGGAACCTGTACCCTGTACCCTTAACTTTCAACTGTCCAAAAGTGAGTTGGAGGATGAAGACACACTCACATTTAGAAACAGTTTTTTTTTCTTTTCAGAAACTCGAAATGTTAATGAATTTAGGCCAACAACCCCTTCAATGGAGGAAATCACAAGACACACATTTCTGTTCAACATACAATTAGTTAACATACTTCAATATATATAGATGGGAATATTCGTAAATTACTAATGTAAGAAAGGACAGCTGTTGTTTCCAAGTCGTACGTTCAAAATACATGTACTTATTTTAAAGGCAGTGACCAAAAACATCGCAAAGTTTACTATTGTTGCTACAGAGTCATCCGTCATTTTTCTAATAAAAAGATCTCAGTTGTCGCCTTCAGTAACATCTAAATAATAACATTGTCTGACCTAATTGTACAGAGAGTATTCAAACTTGAAAATCTATCTCGTTTTCTTACACATTTGGACAAACTGGACATGAAGTGTTGACAGTGGTGTCTGTGAACATTTAACGGGGACACACCCATCCTAAACTGTGCCAGAGATTCCTCAACACCTCCACATAAAGTATTTCAATATACTTTGCTCTTGCAAATACAGGCTGAAATTTGCCATATACTGAACAACATGCACTGGTATCTAAGTGGTTACGCCAGCTATGACAGAAACTTCTGCGTAATCTTTCTTTCAATTCTTTACTGATTCATTTATAGTCGCCACACCCAAAAAGTCGAACTCCATCAAAACTATTTTCACATTAAACGTTGTTTTTTATATCTTGGACAGCGAAGTTCCATGACCTTTTTCATGCATAGTGAGTAACAGTAAAAAATATATTCTTTTTTTGAATACCTAGCTCCTGGCTGTTTCAGTAGTCGAAACCAATAGTTAATACGTCTAGAAATAGCAGTAATAACAGTTATTTAGAGAGGAAAACGTCCCAATTCTCCGTACACCATACTGTCTATTGTTGTGTTTCTTATGTGTAAAAATCCCGTGAAGGCATATTTATGTACCTGTTCAGGTTGATAACGTCTCTCATAACCCCAAGTTCCTGCACCATAAAGTAGTAACAGAACTACCTGAGCATCAAACAATTAAAAGAATATGTCTAGTGAATTACATTTAATCTTTCTCAGCGTACTTAAAATAGCTTTAACCGTTTCTTGATCTTTCAGGCAACCTCGAAGTGGCAGTGGGTCTCCAGAATCTTCAGACAACCTCGTTGTATCAGCCAGCAAACGAAGCCACAGAAGAAACCAGCGAACCAACCAGGCAAGAGGAGCAAACCAAACAGCCCAGACAGTCAGGAGGAATCAGCCAGCCAGCCAGCCAGCCAGCCAGGAGGAACCAGCCACCAAGCCAGGAGGAGCCAGCAAGCTAGCCAGGAGGAACCAGCCACCAAGCCAGGAGGAGCCAGTAAGCTAGCCAGGAGGAACCAGCGAGGAGGAACCAGCGAGGAGGAGCCAGCCAGGAGGACCCAGCCAGGAGGAATCAATCAGGAGGAGCCAGTCAGGAGGAATTAGTCAAGAGGAGCCAACCAAGAGGAGCCAGCCAACCACCCAGCTAGGAGAAACCAGCCAAATACCTGTAAGAATTTACTACATGAACTTCCAAATTACTGCCATTAAAATCCCATTTTCCTTTTGAATCAAGAAAACCACCTTCTGAAAGACTATTTTTTTCGACTGAACTAAATTTACTGTCAATCGTAGCCTCTGTTTTTCTCGTTGAAGGATGTTAAGTTGATGTTGAAGACCTAGCGCAGTTGAAGCCTTCAGTGACATCTAAAGAGTAAGATCATCTACAAAAAGCATGCGCAAAAGTTCTATTGCATCTGTAGTGAACGTAACACCATGTTTTCCGCTTAGAACAATTATCTTTGCAAGTTCATTGATCAGCAGAGAAAACAGGATAGGACTTTCAATGCAACCTAGCCTTAGGTCTTGAAGGCATTCAAATAAATGGTAATATCCATTTTACTATAACATAATACACATGCTTTAACCTGTTGCGTATAGTGCTTGGATAATTTTGAACATCTTCGATTGATACCCATTCGTGATAATACAGACCATTAAACGTTCTATTCACGGTGTTATATGCTTCTTTAAAATCTATAAAGGCAATGTCGAGGTTTTTTTTCTTTTTGTTGTTGTTGTTGTCTATTTCTAAATAAATATTTTTCAATTAGTGTTCGTTAAGTGAATATATGATCCATTGTAGACCGACCCTTCATGAGAGAGCTTAAGAAACGGGTGTTTTCTTCCTTCAAGTTTGTCTATAAGCCATACCTCCAGTTTGATGTTAATCACGTTAATGTGAAGGTGGTGCTATATGTAATTGCATCAAAATGAGATCCATTGAAAGATGCAAGTACAAAAAAAGTCGAGTTAACATGGATTACTGACAGAATGAAGTATGAGACAAGGAATGTACCATTGATTTCATAATAGGCTGATTTATTTGATCGATTTATTTGAGTAAATGACAAATTGATGTTTTGTCTTTCTGTTTCAGGAAATGAACATGGTGTCTTCTCCCTCCCCTCTGCCCTCATTCCCTGCACCCCTCCTCATCCCTTCTCTCTACCGTTGTTTCTGTAGGGTCTTTCTTGGAAGTTTGATTATGCTTCAATCTTGTGCATCCCCCTCTTTGTGGGAAGAGTAACCACAATCATATTGGCTTCTGTTGGCTTGTGAATTTGTCAATTCATCCAGTTCTTCAGGATGTTTGACAGAGTTGTGTGTGAACTCAGGCACAGGTCAAATGGTCAGCTGACTTGTCAGCTTCTGCGCATGCGTATCGAGTGCTTACGCCTCATCATGGCATCGATCTACTACCCTCTGTCTCCTGTCTTTCTTCTAGATCTTCCTGGCTGCTTGATCCTCCTGACTGGCTGATTGACTCCTCCTGACTGAGTGACTGACTGGTTCCTTCTGTCTGGTTGCTCCTGACTGTTCCTCCTGGCTGTCTGGTTGGCTGGTTCCTCCTGACTGGCTCTTCCTGGCAGTTTGGTTGGTTGGCTCTTCCTGACTGGCTCCTCCTGGCTGGCTGGTTGGCTGGCTCCACTTGGTTGGTTCCTCCTAGCTGGCTGGTTGGCTGGCTCCTCTTGGCTGGTTCCTACTGATTGGCTGGTTTGCTAGCTCTTGGCTGGTTCCTCCTGGCCAGCTAGCCAGGAGGACAAGCAAGTCAGCCAACCAGCAGGAATCAACCAGGAGCCATCCAACAAGCCATCCAGCAGAATCCAACCAATCAGTAGAAGCCAGGCAGTTAGCCAGCCAGGAGGTGTCAGCCAACAGGAGCCAGGTGCTCCAGAGATTCCCACTTTTGCGATGGTTGTCTGTTTGGTGAAGGGCAGAGCAAGTGGAGATCCTGGTGTGGAATGTTACGGGGAAGTGGGATGGGAATCTTCAGAATACTCTGGACAAGTCTTGTGGCTATGGGATAGGCGACATGGACGCATGTCAAGTATTTCGGCTGCAGATTTGGCTGGGGTGTTCTGTTGACAACCTGAAAGCTATCTCCGGCATTCCCGAGACCGGTCCCAGGTGATCTTCTCTGTCTGGATCCTTCAGGCAACCTCGTAGAGACAGGGGTCTCAGCCAGGCATGAGAAGCCAGCCAGAAGAAGCCACCCAACCAATCCAGCCATGATGAAACAGCCAACCTTCCAGCCAGGAGGAACTGGGCAACATGCCAGCTAGAAGGAACCAGCCATACAGAGCCAGCCAACAGCCAGCCAGGAGGAACCAGCCAAGAGGAGAGCCAATTAGCCAGCCCAGCCTGGAGGAACCAGCCAAGAGGAGTCAGCCAACCAGCCAGCCAGCCAGGAGGAACCAGCCAAGAGCCAGCAAACCAGCCAATCAGGGGGAACCAGCCAAGAGGAGCCAGCCAACCAGCCAGCTAGGAGGAACCAACCAAGTGGAGCCAGCCAACCAGCCAGCCAGGAGGAGCCAGTAAGGAAGCGCCGACCAACCAAACTGCCAGGAAGAGCCAGTCAGGAGGAACCATCCAACCAGACAGCCAGGAGAAACAATCAGGAGCAACCAACCAGAAGGAACCAGTCAGTCACTCAGCCAGGAGTCAGTCAGCCAGTCAAGAGGATCAAGCAGCCAGGAAGATCTAGAAGAAAGATAGGAGACAGAGGGTAGCAGATCGATGCAGTGATGAGGCAAAGGCACTCAGTACACATGCTAGAAGCTGACAAATCAGCTGACCATTTCTGTTAGTCCCTTCCTCCATCATTTCTGTCCCTTTCTTGGCATTGCCATCCCAACCAGCCTGCGTCCAGTGTCAACTGGGATGTGAGCTGTCAGTGCAGGGACTTCACTGAACTCTACATTGCCTTCTGGAGAGGTATGTTTACTAGTATACATGTGCACTTGAAATGTGTTAATATTCACTACTTGCTAATTGTAACTATCAGTGAAAACATGATGGCATACGATTAACATTATAAATCCCAAGCTGTGCCATTTTGTAGATCACAGTATTTGAGCCAAAGCTAGAATGAATAATCCCTTGTATATTCATGTGGTTCTTGTGAGGTTTTCTCTTTTTCCTTTCTAAAGCTGTCTCACCTGTCTCACCTGTCGGCGTCACCGGGAACAGTGTTGGCCGCTGCACATGATGTCCTCACAAGTTGCCTCCAGCACTCTCGATCTTGGCTAAGTCTGACCACCTCCTGGAGTTTCTTGCCACTGATGTTTGTGATGTTTCTAGCAAGTGATGCAGGTGGCCGTCCTCTGTTTCTCTTTCCTTCCACTTTACCTTGGAGGACAGTGGACATCAAGTCTGTTCTCTCATTACGGATTGCGTGTCCAACATATTTCAGTTTCCTCCGTTGTATGAGTACTAGAAGCTTGCGTGTAGTACCCAACTCATTCAGTATGCTTTCATTTGAGCGCCTATCCGTCCATTTGACCCTCAGCAGTCTTCGGTAAAACCACAGCTCTGCTGCTTCCACTCGTCTTTCATCCTCTTTCTTCATTGTCCATGCCTCGCAGCCGTATAACATCACTGGCCAGACAAGACATTTTAAGAGTTTTATCTTAAGGTCTGCTGTTATGCTGTGGTCTTTCCAAATATTGTTCAATTGAACCATACTGTTCTTGGCCATTCCAATTCTCATCTTTATGTCTTTTGAGCATGTTCCATCGTATGTCTTGACTGAACCTAAATATCTAAAGTCCTTGACATTTTCTAGAGGGACTTGGTTTAGCATGATCTGGTCCTGTCTAGTGTTATATTTGCCTGCAACATGCATAACCTTTGTCTTCTTTGAATTTAAGTCCAGCCCAGCTGCCTTTCCAACCCGGTCTACCCTGTACAGGATCCTCCTAGAGCCTGTAATGTTGTCTGCCAGTAATCCTGTGTCATCTGCGTAGCGTAAATTTGACAGGTTTCTACCACCAATATTTACTCCCATGTCTTCTATGTCTGCTTCTCTCATGATATGTTCAGTGTATATGCTGAAGAGATGTGGAGACAGGATGCAACCTTGCCTTACCCCTTTAGTGATGTTAAAAAATTTGCAGTTTTGATTATTCCATCTGATTGTTGCTTTTTGATCATTATATAATGAAGCTATGAGGGAAACCAGATGTCTTGGAAAACCCATTTTGATCATGAAGTGGAAAAGACTTTGGTGAATCACGCTATCAAATGCTTTGCTGTAGTCAATGAAAACGATGAACATCTCTTGGTCTGTGTTTCTAATCTTTTCTATCAATATCTGGAGTACAAACAGCATATCTATTGTTCCCCTGTTTTTCCTATAGCCTGCCTGACAGTCGGATAGCTCTTCCTCTACTTTTGGCTTTAACCTGTTTAAAATTATTATCAGCAGTATTTTACTGGCATGACTGATCAGTGCAATTGTTCTATAATTGTTGCAGTCTTTGACATTTCCACTCTTATGTAACATGACAAATTCTTGGAGCTTCCAGTCTGTAGGCCACTGACAAGTCTTCCATATCTTGCAGCATAAGTGATGCATTACTTTGAGTCCACCATCACCTGAGTGTTTAAATAACTCTCCAGGAATATTGTCAAGACCAGGAGACTTTCTGCATTTTAGATCTTTAATGGCAGATTCAACTTCGCTGAGCAGAGGTTCAGGTTCCGTATCTCCAGGGATCAATTCCAAATTTGGCTCTAAATTATTTTCATGGCTGTCAGGCTTGCAAAAAAGTGATGTGCCATATTCGTTCCACCTATCCAAGACATCATCTGGTTCAGTCAGAGTGTGACCATCCTTGTTGTTGATGCATTGGTTTGTTGCTTTGAAATTTGTTTTTTTCACTTTTTTTATTTGTTTGAAGAGCTCCCTCGACTTCCTGTTTTCATTGTGTTCATTGATTTTACTGCATTCTTGTGCCAGCCAATTTGCTTTGTCTCTTCTGACTTTGCTTTTTATTTCCCTTTTCAGTGCTGAGTATTTTTCCCGCTCTCCCTGCTGTAGTGGGAGTTATTCATGTTGTGATTGTGCATTCTTATGATAACCTGTCGGTGTGAAAGGGGGAAGAGATGATAATAATAATGAATTACACAAAGATAATATTGTCCGCTTCAATGGAACCAGATCCCTGTACCCTTATATTTCGAATGTCCAAAAGTGACTTGGAAGA
>JAPXFY010005569.1:12500-14684 GCA_030674185.1 Monoplex corrugatus
TGTTATTTTGCAGGAGGGGATTTCATATTTTTTGCTGATCACCATGACTTCAGTCTTCCTGCTGTTTTGTTTGAACCCCTTACCTTTGCTTTCTATTTCTAGTATATTCACAAGGTTTTGTAGGTCCCTTTCATTTTCTGCAATTAGCACGGTGTCATCTGCGTACCGAATGGTGTTTATCATTTTCCCTCCAACTTTTAATCCCGGATCTTCTTCTAAGTTTCTCATGATGTTTTCGCTATATAGTGAAAACAGATCTGGTGACAAAACACAACCCTGTCTGACTCCTCTTTTGATGTTTTGAAAAGAGCTTACATTGTTTTCTATTCTCATTGCATCTGTTTGTTCCCAGTACATATTCCTGATTATTCGTAGATCTTTTCCATCAACATTGAGCCTCTCCAGTTGGTTGATGAATTCTTCATGTTGTACCCCATCAAAAGCCTTGGTATAGTCAACAAAGCATGAATACAAATCCTTATTCATCTCAATTGACCTCTCTATGATAGTTCTTAGGATGTATATGGCATTAATAGTTCCTTTCCCCTCCATAAATCCACACTGTTCTTCTGCTATTTCTCTTTTGATTCTATTCCTTGTCTTCATCATGATTATTCTTAACAGGATTTTTGTTACATGACTCATCAAAACTGATTGTGCGATGGAGTTCGCATTCTATAGCCCCTGTCTTCTTTGGAAGTGCAACGAAAATTGATTTTGACATATCTCTGGGGATTTTTCCAGTGTCATAAATTTCATTTAGGAGGACTGTTATTTTTTCTATGCCAAATTCCTCCAGGGCTTCAATCATCTCTGTAGTAATGTTGTCTGGTCCTGGGGCTTTTCATGGTTTCATCCTTTTCAGTGCTGCTCTAACTTTATCTTTCATTATGGGTGGTCCTTTAAATTTCTTTTTTATAATGTGGTCTTCGTTTCTGTCATCCTCAAAAAGGTCTTTAATGTACTCTCCCCATCTATCTAATATTTTGTCTTTTTCAATGATAAGCGTGCCATCTTTCGATTTTAAGCAACCAGTTGATGTGCATGTATTTTTCCTGTGGACAGTTTCTTCAATTCGTCTGTACATACCCTGAGGATCCATTTTGTGTCGTTCTTCTATCTCTTTGCATTTTGTGTTTAGCCAAGCTTCCTTAGCTTCATTGCACCTATACCTGATTTCTTTGTTTATCTTCCTGTATATCTCCTCGTTTCTCTTTGCCTTCCTCCTTTCCTCCATCAGGCCCAAAATTTCATCAGTCATCTAGCTCTTTTTTTGCTTTTCTATTTGCCTATTGTCAGTATAGGATTAGATAAGTCCTCCCTTCTGCCACTTCCCTGGGATGGTTATCCCCGTCGGCCATATCACCTGACGTGGGTGTTGACGTAAAAACTGAACCATATCAATCAAACCATAGTCTCGCATAAAACTAAAATCTTTCTTATATCCACACTTTCACTTTATTTGGTAATCTGAGAATACCTGTATCGCTGCTTTCATTTCACATACCTTCTGATTCCCGTGTTCCTGTCCATCTCAACTTGATGACGTCCGACATTATTAGCTGACGAAGACGGTAAATGCCATCGACGATACTTGCCCAGGAATACAGACCAACTTCACTTGACAATGATAATGCAATAGACTTCCATTTTGGTTTGGGACTGCATGACAAAACTGTATTCATCTGGTTTGGTTTTCTTGTGTGTGTGTGTGTGTGTGTGTGTGTGTGTGTGTGTGTGTGTGTGTGTGTGTGTGTGTGTTTGTGTGTGTGTGTGTGTCTGTGTCTCTGTGTGTCTCTGTGTGTCTCTGTGTGTCTGTGTCTGTGTCTGTGCGTGAGTGTGTATATATATATATATGTGTGTGTGTGTGTGTGTGTGTGTGTGTGTGTGTGTGTTCGTTCGTTCTTTGATTTAACGTCTGTTCACTATGAGTGATATTAGACTGTATGACAAAACTGTATTCATCTGGTTTGGTTTTCTTCGTGTGTGTGTGTGTGTGTGTGTGTGTGTGTGTGTGTGTGTGTGTGTGTGTGTGTGTGTGTGTGTGTGTGTGTGTGTGTGTGTGTGTGCGTGCGCATGTGTTCTGCTTTTTGTTAGATTCAAACTATGTCTATAAAACATACATTTTTTATCCTTGTGACTGAATCTGAGGGCCTGTCGTTAGAAAAGTACAGTAGTGTGATT
>JAPXFY010005570.1:0-10000 GCA_030674185.1 Monoplex corrugatus
AGGTCCAAAACTTCCTAATTTTTATTCCTTTTCTTCACTGGAGAAGCAGCAGGGAAGTTTTAATCTTTTTTCCTAGTTTTTGTTTTTGGTTTTATTCTTTTGTGATTTTTGTTTACGCTTGACAAAGGCGTTGGCCGAAAATTTGCCCCTGTTCTTTGTCTGGTTGTATTAAATACGCGTTCTGATTCTATCTTCGTGGTTTTCTGGATCCTAGCATAAGCCATCAGCTTCACGTAAACCCGACCCTACGCTGGAAAAATCGTCAGGTTCCACCTAACTTATAAGTTCTATCTATTGTTGCCTTTGCTTGTATCTGTCTGTTATTGGAACAGACCAAGGCTACCTACAATGCCACATAAACATCCCAGAACTGTCATGATTGATCCTGATCTAGTCCACAAATGTTAGTTTGCTAGGAACAGTTCCCTAGAGTACCTGCATACCGGTACTGGCCAAGTCCCCAGTCCCCAGACTGCACACAGGCCCTAATCCCCAAACTCACTGCACTTTGAACAAAACTTTCCCCTTTGTCAAAAGCAAAAAACTGTGATTGAAATAAGTTTCCAAACCTAGAAACTCTTTCAATGCGAGCTGCCCCCCCCCCCCCAATACTTCGCCAGGAGGGGGGGGGAGGGGGGAGGAAAAAAAGAAAAAAAAAAGAATGGAAAAAAACAACCAACACAATATCGATGATCCTAACCCTTTGACTCCCGCACCCTGTCCACCAGCATCCTGAATTGCCACACATGCTGCCAAAGCAAAATTCTTTCCCATTGATTCCCTCACTTTATCCACCAGCTTTTTGCAGGAATTTGGTGGACAGGGTGAGGGAATCAAAGTGTTCAGTTTTGGCTGTTGGTAGGTAAGCTGCGGGTGCCAAAGGGGTAATCCTATGACTCCTTCACTCTATCCATTTGCATGCGTCATGCATTGTCAACCCTGATAGCAAAGCAAAAACATAAACCCTATGATCCCTGTACCCTGTCCACCAGCATCCTGCCTTGTCAACCATGATAGCAAAGCAAAAACTTAACCCTTTGACTCCCGCACTCTGTCCACCAGCATTCTGCAAATTTTCAACCATGATAGCAAAAGCAAAAAAATTTAACCCTATGATCCCTGTAACCATGTCCACCAGCATTCTGCCTTGTCAAACATGCTAGAAAAAAATAACCCTTTGACTCCCAAAGCCTGTTTTACCAGCATCCTGAAATGTCAGACATACTAAAAAGTAAAACTTAACTCTTTGACTCCTTTGCTCTGTCCACTAGCATCCAGATTTGTCAACCAAAGGTAGCAAAGCAAAAACTTAACTCTTTGACTCCCTTGCTCTGTCCATTGGCATCCTGAAATTGTCACCATGGTAGCAAAGCAAAAACTAACTCTTTGACTCCCCTTTCTCTGTCCATTGGCATCCTGAATTGTCAACCATGGTAGCAAAGCAAAAATTAACCCTTTGACTAAGAAATGGTCTGGGTACAAAGAATCCTGTTTGTCAAATATCAGGCAAGGCAAACTCAAAGACGGACCAAACCACACAGAACAAAAGGCTGTATTAACCCTTTGATGTTTTATGCTTTTTGTGTTACCTGACTCGTGTGTATGCCATAGAAAGAACCTGTATCTTAAAAACACAGCTGTCAACTGAAAGTGTGTGTGGTGTGTTGGGGTGTTGGTGTTGTGGTGTTGTGGTGTGTGTGTGTGTGTGTGTGGCTGTCTGTCTGTGTGTGTGTGCTGGTGGTGTGTGTGTGTGTGGTGTGTGTGTTTGTGTGTGTGTGTGTGTGTGTGTGTGTGTGTGCTAACAGCCATCATGTCCAGTGACCCAGCCATGATCAGCCGACTGATCCAACAGGAAGAGGAAGAGGTCAACATCATCGTCAGCAAGATCAAGGACAAACTGTCACAGCACGGGGTGAGTAGGTCAAAGGTCACTGTCAGCTTGCCACTGTCAAGGACACACAGTTCTGGCATAGTGAGTAACTTGGGCACAGGTCATAAAGTACACCCAACAACAAATTCACTGTCTAGGGTTAACTTTTACATGACGTAGTGACTGGGACAGAGGTCAAGGTTCAAATGTCATTGTCAAGGACACGCTGCCACGTACACTTGAGTGATAATCCCCATGGAGATGCCGAGGGCTCTTTCAGTATTAATAGTGTCCCCACTTTCCGGAAATTCTGTGCTAGAAATTTCCTCTTTTCTGTGACTCTCCTTGTTTCTGCCTTGTTTCTTTGCTTTCTGCCATTTCTTCCATTTTCTGCCTTACCTGTCCATGCACCTGTATGTGTTCTGTACAGCCTTACATATTTCCTCTGAGTCTGATAATTGGGTACATGTATTAGGTGCATTTTTGGCTCTAGGGTGTACATGTATTAGGTGAATTTTTGGCTCTAGGGTGTACACGTATTAGGTGCATTTTTGGCTCTAGGGTGTACACGTATTAGGTGCATTTTTGGCTCTAGGGAAATGTGAGGTACTAGAGCAGTTTGCGGAATTTTTAGGTTCGCTTTTATGTATGTTTTAGTGTCGTTAGTTGTGTGTTTATCTTTATTCACGTTTGATGTTTTTAAATCCCCTGGACTGGACAGAGTAGTCAGTGCCAGGGGCATCTCCTTAGACTATATACACGAATGCATTGATATGTGTACTTAATTTTCTTTTCCAGGAATTCTTTTTTTTTTTTTTTTGTCCCGTGAGGTATGGTGTGCATTTTGAGATGGTTGCAGCCCAGATATGACTGTGTGCAGTCAGCTGTGCTTTAAACAACAACAACAACAACAACAACAGCAACAACAAACAACAACAACAAAAACAACAACAACAACAATAACAACAACAATAAGTTGAGTAATAAAGTGTCTTGAAGTCTGAAGGCACACTGTCCGTGTCAGGGAGACACACTGTCACACCAAATGAGTGGAGAACTGAATTTGTGGACAATAGGGTCTGCTGTCTTATTGTCAGAAAGACATTGTGCAAGAGACAGACAATGTATATGGCATCAAAAGGTCAGTTGGTGTGGAAGAGACAGACAAGGTATATGACACCAAAAGGTCAGTTGGTGTGGAAGAGACAGACAATGTATATGGCATCAAAAGGTCAGTTGGTGTGGAAGAGACAGACAAGGTATATGGCATCAAAAGGTCAGTTGGTGTACAAGAGACAGACAACGTATATGGCATCAAAAGGTCAGTTGGTGTGGAAGAGACAGACAACGTATATGGCATCAAAAGGTCAGTTGGTGTGGAAGAGACAGACAACGTATATGGCATCAAAAGGTCAGTTGGTGTGGAAGGGACAGACAACGTATATGGCATCAAAAGGTCAGTTGGTGTGGAAGAGACAGACAACGTATATGACATCAAAAGGTCAGTTGGTGTGGAAGAGACAGACAACGTATATGACATCAAAAGGTCAGTTGGTGTGGAAGAGACAGACAACGTATATGGCATCAAAAGGTCAGTTGGTGTGGAAGAGACAGACAACGTATATGGCATCAAAAGGTCAGTTGGTGTGGAAGAGACAGACAACGTATTTGGCACCAAAAGGTCAGTTGGTGTGGAAGAGACAGACAACGTACATGGCATCAAAAGGTCAGTTGGTGTGGAAGAGACAGACAACGTATATGGCATCAAAAGGTCAGTTGGTGTGGAAGAGACAGACAAGGTATATGGCATCAAAAGGTCAGTTGGTGTGGAAGAGACAGACAACGTATATGACATCAAAAGGTCAGTTGGTGTGGAAGAGACAGACAACGTATATGGCATCAAAAGGTCAGTTGGTGTGCAAGAGACAGACAACGTATATGGCATCAAAAGGTCAGTTGGTGTGCAAGAGACAGACAACGTATATGGCATCAAAAGGTCAGTTGGTGTGCAAGAGACAGACAACGTATATGGCATCAAAAGGTCAGTTGGTGTGGAAGAGACAGACACATGGTATCAAAAGGTCAGTTGGCCTCAAGGGGCTAGCTCCTCAGATTAAGTGGTAATGTACTGTACTGTATTGTACTGTACTGTATTGTATTGTATGTTCACCAGGTACGGGGCAAGCTCTTCAGATTAAGTGGTAATGTACTGTACTGTATTGTACTGTAATGTACTGTACTGTATAATCACCAGGTACGGGGCAAGCTCCTCAGACTAAGTGGTAATGTACTGTACTGTATGTTCACCAGGTACGTGGCTAGCTCCTCAGACTAAGTGATAATGTACAGTACTGTATAATCACCAGGTACGTGGCTAGCTCCTCAGACTAAGTGGTAATGTACTGTACTGTATAATCACCAGGTACGGGGCAAGCTCCTCAGACTAAGTGGTAATGTACTGTACTGTACTGTAATGTAATTAACTGTACTGTACTGTACACTGTACTGTATAATCACCAGGTACGGGGCAAGCTCTCAAAACTAACGGGACCCAGGTCACGCCATCGTGAAAGCGGCGGAAGCAGAAGGGGCCAGTTGCATAGTTACGGTACACGCGGACTGGGCAAGGTCAGGCGCACCCTTCTGGGCTCTGTCAGCGACTACATCTTGCACCATGCACATGTCCTTTTGCTGGTCTGTCGGCACAAGTGCTGGAGGAACAAGAACAGCAGGAACAGGCTCAGGAGGGGCAGTAGCCCCAAAACAACGGCATCATCAAAATTTGGTTGGTGTCTACTTTTGAAGTGAAATCGGGAAACTAGTTATTGTTCCTGAAATTGAAATTTTTTTTGTCTACTTTTGAAATGAAATCGGGAAACTAGTTATCATCATGTATTCCTGAAATTGAACTGTGGCATGTTTAAAACATTTTGTAGTCCTTCTTTGAATTGAAGCGGGAAATATTTTTTCAAAATTAATAGTATTCCCTGATTAAGCTATGGTATATTTAAGAATTCATACGCATTATCTACTGAAATTTGGGAAATAACTCAAAAATGCTTAGAATTTTGATACCGTGTTGTCTTTGAAATTTAAACTGGAAACTAGTCAGAATTTTATTATGTGTATTTTGAAATCAAAATTAGTATTAAGTATATGTGAGACTAAAAAAGAACTAAAAACTATCATGTATTCAGTAATGTCAAAAAGTATGATTGTGTATACTTCAGAATGAAAACAAACTTCGTTTTCAAAAGGTCAAAATCTACTCTGTAGTCATATAGCCATTAAAAAAGAACTAAAGTTAATCTTTCAGGTAAGAAAGTTATATCTTTCAGGCAATAAGTTTTATCTTTCAGGGCAATAAGTTATATATTACAGGCAAAAGTTATATCTTTCAGGCAATAAGTTATATCTTTCAGGCAATAAGTTATATCTTCAGGCAATAAGTTATATATACAGGGCAATAATTATATCTTTCAGGGCAATAAGTTTATCTTTCAGGGCAATAAGTTATATATTTCAAAGGGGAATAAGTTATATCTTTCAGGCAATAAGTTGTATCTTTCAGGGGAATAAGTTATATATTACAGGGCAATAAGTTATATATTACAGGGCAATAAGTTATATCTTTCAGGGCAATAAGTTATATATTACAGGGCAATAATTATATCTTTCATGGGGAATAAGTTGTATCTTTCAGGGCAATAATTTTTATATTACAGGGCAATAAGTTATATATTACAGGCAATAAATTTATATATTACAGGGCAATAAGTTATATATTACAGGGGGAATAAGTTATATATTACAGGGCAATAAGTTTAAAATATTACAGGAATAAGTTTATATTTTCAGGGCAATAAGTTATATATTACAGGGGAAATGTTTTGTATTACAGGCAATAAGTTTATAATTTTCAGGCAATAAGTTAAAAAATTACAGGGGAAAAAGTTATATATTACAGGGCAATAAGTTGTAATATTTCAGGGCAATAAGTTATATATTACAGGGCAATAAGTTATATATACAGGGCAAATTTATATATTACAGGGCAATAATTTTAATATTACAGGGGAATAAGTTATATATTACAGGGCAATAAGTTATAATAATACAGGGCAATAAGTTATAATACTACAGGGCAATACGTTGCATATTTCAGGCATTAAATTGTGTATCACAGAGCAATAAGTGTATATTTCAAGCAATAAGTTATACATTTCAGGGCAGTACGTTATATATTTCAGGGCAATAAGTTATATAACTTTCAGGCAATAAGTTATATATTTCAAGGCAATAAATTAAAATATTTCAGGCATAAAGTTATATATTTCAAGGCAATAAATTATCAGGGCATAAGTTATATATTTCAGGCATAAGTTTATATATTTTAAGGCAATAAATTATCAGGGGAATAAGTTTATATCTTTCAGGGCAATAAGTTATATATATATCTTTCAGGCAATAAGTTAATATATTTCAAGGCAATAAATCATATATTTCAGGGCATAAGTTAGATCTATATATTTCAGGGCAATAAGTTATATATTTCAGGGGAATAAAATTATATATTTCAAGGCAATAAATTATCAGGACATGAGTTATAATTTCGGGCAATAAGTTATATATTTCAGGGGAATAAGTTGTAAAATTTTAGGGCAATAATTGTATATTTCAGGGCAATAATTGTATATATCAGGGCAATATGTTTATATAATTCAGGGCAATAAGTTTTATATTTCAGGGCAATAAGTTTTAAAATTTCAGGGCAATAAGTTGTATAATTCAGGGCAATATGTTATATAATTTTAGGGCAATAAGTTAATATTTCAGGGCAATAAGTTGTATATTTCAGGGGAATAAGTTGTATACAGAATCAGAGCATAAAATCAGAAACAAGTGCAGTGATACTAGTCAACAACAACAACAACAACAACAACAACAACAACAAGGTGGCAGTGGTACTAAATCAACAACACCAACAACAACAACAACAAAGGGGAATGATACTATTTAACAACAACAACAACAAGGGGGCAGTGATACAAGTCAACAACAACAACAACAACAACAGCAAGATGGCAGTGAAACTAGTCAACAACAACAACAACAACAACAACAAGATGGCAGTGATACCCAGTCAACAACAACAAAAACAAGAAGAAATGGGAGTGATACTAGTCAACAACAAAAACAACAAAGGGGGCAGTGATACTAGTCAACAACAACAACAACAACAACAACAACAAGGTGGCAGGATACTAGTCCCAAAAACACAACAACAACAACAACAAAAACAAACAAGGTTTCATGATACTAGTCAACAACAACAACAACAACAACAACAACAAGAAGGTGGCAGGATACTAGTCAACAACAACAACAAACAAGGTGGGAGTGATACAAATCAACAACAACAACAACAACCGCAACAATAAAAAACAACAACAACAACAACAAACAAGGTGGCAGTGAATACAAACAACAACAACAACAAAACAACAAACAAGGTAGCAGTGATAAATAGTCAACAACAACAACAACAACCCAAAAACAACAAACAAGGTGGCAGTGATACTAGTCAACAACAACAACAGCAACAACAACAACAACAAGGGGGCAGTGATACAGTGAACAACAACAACAACAGCAACAACAACAACAACAACAAGGTGGCAGGATACTAGTCGACAACAACAACAACACACAACAACAACAACAAGGGGGCAGTGATACTAGTCAACAACAACAACAACAACAAGGTGGCAATGATACTAGTCAACAACAAAACAACAACAACAAGAAGGTGGCAATGATACTAGTCAACAACAACAGCAACAACAACAACAAGGTGGCAGTGATACTAGTCAACAACAACAACAACAACAACAAAACAAGGAAAAAAAAATGTGTAGATCACCTGATACAGTCCTTCAGACACAGGCACTAGAAATCAAACACAGACAACTGTAACTCACATATACACACACAAAACACTTCTATTCAGTAGAGTGTGGAGAGGGAATGTGTTGGGTCAATTCAGTAATGTGAAGCGTGGACAGTCAACACACAAAGTCGGAACAAGACTGAGGCGGCTGAAATGTGGTTTCTAAGAAGAATATTAAGAGTTTTCCAATAGACAGCAAAGAAAAACAAACGAGACAGTTTTGGAATGTTCTGACACGTCACAAGCTGTCAGTGATACCCGTGTAAACAAATATTGAGCACAAGACCTCTGATCGTCAAGTTCCATCTTCTGATCATTCAAGTGTTCTTGCTAACAATATTAATACATTCACCTGTATTATCTATTTCCGATCTGACGGCACGGGTCACATCCACCCTGTCTGGGGGAAAGCTTCGTGCTAACGGTATTCAGTCCACCCAGGTAGGAACGACACCTGTCCCTGATCAACGACGGGAAGGTAAAGCAATGAGGGAGCACAATCCTCATACTGCTGGCCAAATTTCAGGTTACTATCACCTCATTTCCCATACGACTTCAGGGTCATGGAACAGTCTTACTTTTAGCTCACAACGGTACACATGCTACTGTAGTAGGATTAGAAGTTTGCGTTTGACCATTAATCAAATGTATATCAAGACATTATGTATCAACTGTATATCAAGACATTATGTATCAACTGTATGTCAAGACATTATGTATCAACAGTATAAACAAGACATTATGTATCAACTATATATCAAGACATTATGTATCAACTGTATATCAACACATTATGTATCAACTGTATATCAACACATTATGTATCAACTGTATATCAACACATTTATGTATCAACTGTATATCAACACATTATGTATCAACTGTATATCAAGACATTATGTATCAACGTATATCAACACATTATGTATCAATTGTACATCAACACATTATGTATCAACTGTAATCAAAACATTATGTATCAATTGTATATCAAGCGTAGTGAATAATTCATCAGAAAATGTCTATTTTTTCAATAATTGATTTCAAGATCATGTATGTTTGTCGTTTGTATTTCTGGAATGTACCAATATATCAGACTATTTGACATGGTATCATTGATCTTGTGATCGATATCTGTCACACACGTAATCAATAATAACAAGTGTGTATTTGTAATTACACAGGTGATCAACATGGTGGACTGTGCATGTTCCCACTGAATCATTATCTTTGAATGTATGATGTGATGATTACAGTGATGACTGTTTCTGTGTGTGTTAAATCAGGTCTGTACTGTTTGTGTGTGTGTGTTAAATCAGGTCTGTACTGTTTCTGTGTGTGTGGTAAATCAGGTCTGTACTGTTTTCTGTGTGTGTGGTAAATCAGGTCTGTACTGTTTTTCTGTGTGTGTGGTAAATCAGGTCTGTATTGTTTCTGTCTGTGTGTTAAATCAGGTCTGTACTGTTTCTGTGTGTGGTAAATCAGTCTGTACCGTTTCTGTGTGTGGTAAATCAGGTCTGTACTGTTTCTGTGTGTGTGGTAAATCAGGTCTGTACTGTTTCTGTGTGTGGTAAATCAGGTCTGTACTGTTTCTGTGTGTGTGGTAAATCAGGTATGTACCGTTTCTGTGTGTGGTAAATCAGGTCTGTACTGTTTCTGTGTGTGGTAAATCAAGTCTGTACTGTTTGTGTGTGTGTGGTAAATCAGGTCTGTACTGTTTGTGTGTGTGTGGTAAATCAGGTCTGTACTGTTTCTGGTGTGTGGTAAATCAGGTCTGTACTGTTTCTGTGTGTGTGGTAAATCAGGTATGTACTGTTTCTGTGTGTGATAAATCAGGTCTGTACTGTTTCTGTGTGTGGTAAATCAGGTCTGTACTGTTTTCTGTGTGTGGTAAATCAGGTCTGTACTGTTTCTGTGTGTGTGGTAAATCAGTGTCTGTACTGTTTCTGTGTGTGTGTGGTAAATCAGGTCTGTACTGTTTCTGTGTGTGGTAAATCAGGTCTGTACTGTTTGTGTGTGTGTGGTAAATCAGGTCTGTACTGTTTCTTGTGTGTGTGTAAATCAGGTCTGTACTGTTTCTGTGTGTGTGGTAAATCAGGTCTGTACTGTTTCTGTGTGTGGTAATCAGGTCTGTACTGTTTCTGTGTGTGGTAAATCAGGTCTGTACTGTTTCTGTGTGT
>JAPXFY010005571.1:0-5000 GCA_030674185.1 Monoplex corrugatus
GAGCTCAGCATGCCTTATTTACGCCAAGTCAGCAGCCTTTATTTACGTCCTGATCAGCATGCCTTATTTACGTCCTAGCTCAGCTGCCTTATTTACTCCTAACTCACATCCTTTTTTTTTTGGATTTTATCCGTCCTGAGCTCAGCATGCCTTATTTACGTCCTAAGCCCACCCTTTATTTACGTCCTAGCTCAGATCCCTTATTTACGTCCTAAGCCAGAAGCTTATTTACGTCCTAAGCTCAGCAATGCTTCATTTACGTCCTAAGCTCAGCATGCCTTATTTACGTCCTAAGCTCAGCAAGCCTTATTTACGTCCTAAGCTCAGCATGCTTCATTTACGTCCTGAGCTCAGTATGCCTTATTTACGTCTAAGCTCAGCATGCCTTATTTACGTCCTGAGCTCAGCATGCCTTATTTACGTTCCTGAGCTCAGCATGTGCATGAGTCTGTAAGAAAAGGAGATGTAGGGAGCATGAATTAAAAGAACTATTTATTCGTAGTCATTTTCTCAAACATTTTGAGGTTATGTAGATGTCTACATGTAAATAAAGCAATGCCCAAGTTAATGCATTTCAGGCAGAATGGGACCAAGTTAGAACAATGATGTATCCAAGGAAGTAACGGGATGTCCCGCCATACGTAAGCCCCTAACGATGATTTAACCCTTTGACTCCCACGACCTGTCTACCAGCATCCTGCATTGTCGACCATGCCAGCAAAGCAAAAACTTAACCCTTTGACTCCCGCGACTGTTTACCAGCATCCTGTACTGTCGTCCATGTCAGCAAGCAAAAACTTAACCCTTTGACTCCCGCGACCTGTTTACCAGCATCCTGTACTGTCGTCCATGTCAACAAAGCAAAAACTTAACCCTTTGACTCCCGCGACCTGTTTACCAGCATCTTGCATTGTCGTCCATGTCAACAAAGCAAAAACTTAACCCTTTGACTCCCGCGACCTGTTTACCAGCATCTTGCATTGTCGACCATGTCAGCAAAGCAAAAACTTAACCCTTGACTCCCTCGACCTCTTTACCAGCATCCTGCATCGTCGACCATGTCAGCCAAGCAAAAACTTAACCCTCTGACTCCAGCAGGAAGCTGGCGGATAGGGTGAGGGAGTCAAGGGTTAAGTTTTTTTTTGCCGGCACGGTTGACAGTGCAGGATGCCGGTGGACGGGATGCAGTAGTCAAGAGTTAACATTAGTGCATGTCTCTCTGTACTTCAGAATTGTTCCACAAATAATTCTAGAAATGGTCCTATGATGTCGAATTAGGGTTGGCCGGTCTGACACATTATACAACAATTTCTTTTCTGTGGTGTACTATGTTGTTTGAAGCTACAACAGAGCATCTACTTACCAGCCAAGAATCCTTCATGCGTCACGCTTTAATCTCTGTGACTCCCGGCACCATGTCTACCACCAGCATCCTGCATTGTCAACGATGCTGGCAAAGCGAAAACTTAACCCTTTGACTCCCTTGACCTTATCCACCCACAGCTTCCTGATAGGGTGAGGGAGTCAAAAGTGCGATTTTTTTTTTTTTTTTTTTTTTTTTTTTGTCAGTGGACGGGTTTGCGGGAAGTCAGTCAAAGGGCTAATCTCTGAATCTCTGATCCACAGGAGGTCCGGACTCGCCCCATGAGTTGCTGCGACAAGACTCCCATCGACCTGAACGTGCACGGTTGCTGTGACGGGGAGGTGGTCTTCAAAATGAACCCCGGTGAGAAGACTACTGCTGCGGCAAAAGTCCATCGACCCCAACACGCAGGTGTGCTGCAACAGGGACGTGGTGTTCAAGGCCGACGCCCCTTTCACCTGGCCTGCACCCCTGGCAACGACGCCATTACCGGCGATTATCTCCCGCCATGCCTCCGACAGGTCAGGGCCCACCACCGAAAGGGCAAGGACAGGGCCAGGGGCACGGGCACGGTGGTCTGGGTCACAACGCCCCGTCCAACGCCCCCCACCCTTTACGTCCACGGGCCCCCACCCCCCACGGGCACCCCCCGCACATCCCCCGGGCACCCCCGCAGGGGACCCTCCGCCACCCCCCCACGGGCACCCCCCCCCACCCCGCAGGGGCATCCCCGCCCACCACCCCAGGGCCCCCCCCGCAGGGGCATCCTCCTCCCCCTCCGCACGGCCATCCCCCAAAATGGCACCCCCCCCCGCAAATTCCCCCCCTTTCCCCCACATCGGTCCATCCTCCCTCCTCCCCCCCTCCCCCGCAGGGCCCCCCCACCCCACAAGCCACCCTCCCAAAGCTCTGGCAGCCTCCCCCAGGCGGCCCTCCCCTCCCCCTTCTTCCAAACCCGCGCCTGCCCCTGTGGTCCCCCCCTGGCCTCCCGGTTGGGAAAAGCAGCATTGGTCGACTCTGCAACTGTTGCGGGGTTTGGGAGGTGGGGGTTTTGAGTCGGACCCCCCCTACGCTTTGAAACCTTCGGGACTCCCGACCCAAATCCACCAGTTTCGCCCAGAACTAGGGCAAAAGCGGGGGTGAATAGGGTGAGGGAGCCAACGCGTTTACGATGAAGCAAATATGTGGTCTTGGTGTTGGTGGTGACGATGAAATGATTGTGGGGGGGGGGGGAGGAGATGAGGAGGAGGGGGCTAGCGGAAGGAGATAAAAAACAAAAAATTTTTCATGGGTATTAGGGGCGCTCGTTTCCGGGCCCTTTGTTTTTGATGAATGATCCATATGGTGGGAATGGTTTTTCCGGGCATTTTTGATTGTTTTTTTTGTTTTGTCTTGTTTCGTTTCTTTCGTCCGTTTTTCGTTTTTTTTTATTTCGTTTTTGTTTTGTTTTTTTGTTTTGTCTTGTTTTTTTTTGTTTTGTTTTGTTTTGTTTGTTTTTGTTGTTGTTTTTTTTTTTTTTTTTTAAGAAATGTGATCTTTTATGTCTGTGTGTTTCGTTTTGTTTCCCAATTCAAATCGGTCAATTTTGACTCATTTCCCGTGACCGATGCAAAAAAGAACACGCTACTCTGCACCTAAAAAAAATAAATTAAAAAATTAAAAAAAAGTCTTTGTCAGAAATCATTACAAAGATAAAATGCATCCAGAGAAAGAATAGGTGAAAAAAAAAATGAAGATTTTTGACAAAATGGAAAACACAGCCCAGTACGATTTAGACTCATACACACAGACGTTAAACCCACGGGAGCAGACGAATAAACAAAATTTGGGATTTTTGGGACTTTTTCAGGGGGGATTCGTCCAGGATTCCCAAAAAAGGGTTTCTAAAATCAAACAAAAAACCAAAAACATTCCCTGACCCTGAACACTTGCCCAAAGATAAAACCAAATCAAAACGACTAAAGAAAAAATAAAGATGTTTCATGGACAAAAAATATATACAAAAAACCAAAAAATCACAAAAAAAGGGGGGTTGTGCCCAGAAAAAAGTTGGCTAAAAAAGGTAAAAAAAAAAAAAAAGAAAGTAAAAAAAAATCTAAGGTCCCGTTGGGGGGGTGGGTGGATAGTTTCCCACCCACCCCCCCCCACCCAAACTGGCTCAGTTTTTTAAGAAGGGACAGCACTGATTGATTGATTGATTGTTTTTGGTTCATTTTTACGTCGACACCCCCCCGGTGATATGGCCCGGGGATAACCTCCTAGGGAAGGAGGGGGGGGGAAGGGGGACCTATCGAATTCTTCCCGACACCCCAGAACAACAGTTTAAAGATGGGCAGTGTGAAGATCATTTTTAATTTTTCACCACCCGGGTTTTCGAACCCACAACCTTTAGATTGAATCCGATGCTCAAACCAACTTTGGTGCTGGGGCCCGTGCGGATCGCATTTTTTTTTTCCCCCGTTTCCCCCCCTTGGGGAAAGGAAGGGGGGGTTGAGGAGGACGGCGGTTTCCTTTTTTTTTTTTTTTTTTTTTTTTTTTTTTTGTTTTTTTTAAAATTTAACCCAACAACCCAATGAAAGGGGATTCTTACCCCCCACAAAGAAAAGAAAAAATTTTTGCCCCTTTTTAAAAAAAAAAATTTTAAAAACAAAAGACACAGCAAGATTTTTTTTTTTGTTTTTTTTTTTTTTTTTTTTTTTTGTCCTTTGTGGGGTTTCCCTGGAAAATTTTAGAAAGGTTTTTTGATTTTTTTAATTTAAATTTAAATTTTTGGGTTGTTTTTTTAAAACCCCTCTTTTTGTTTGGGTTTTTTTTTTTTTGGGGGGGTTTTGGAAATTTTTTTTTTAGGAATTGGGTTTTTGGGTTTTTTGGGTTTTTTTTTTGGGGGGTTGGGGTTTTTTGGTTTTTTTAGGGGGGGGGTTTTTTTTTTGTTGTTTTTTTTTTTTTGGGGTTTTTGTGTTTCGTAAGCGATTTTTTTTTCTTTGTATGTATTTGGGTTTTTTTTTTTTTTTTTTTTTTTTTTTTTTTGTGTTGTGTGGTGTTTTTGGTGGTGGTTGTGTGTTTGGGGTTTGTGTTTGGCCCGGGGTGTAGGGGGGGTTGGGGTGTGTGTGTGGGGGGGTTTTTTGTGGTTGAAACGGTTTTTTTTTTAAAGTTTGGTTGGGAATTTGGGGGGTGATTGGGTTATGGCTTGGGGTTGTTTGAAGTTTTCCCTTGTTTTTTTGGGTAATGGGGTGTGGGGGTTTTTTAAAGCTTTATTTTGTTTGCCCAAAAAATTGGGGGGTAAGGTTTTTGGGAAAGGTTAAAAGGGAAAAAAATGCCAAAAAAGTCCGAAAAAGGGGGGAAAAAAAAAGGCGAAAAAAACGATTGAAAAAAAATTCTAAAAAACTTTAACTTGGGGGGGTTTTTTAAAGTAATTGTCTGGCTTTTTTGCCGGTCCTTTTTTTTTTAAAAAGGTGGGAAAAAAAAAAATTTTTTTTTTTTTGGTTTTGTTTGGTGGGTTCTGTGTTTTCTTTTTTTTTGGGGGGGCATTATTTTTTTGTTTTTGTTTAAGTCAAAAGTTTAATTTAAGGGTTGTTATTTGTGGGGGAAAACAAGTGTTTTGCTTTTTTAAAAAATGTTTTTTACTTTTTTTTTTTTT
>JAPXFY010005571.1:12500-14680 GCA_030674185.1 Monoplex corrugatus
AGACATCAAGGCTGTGATATAATTAATACAATTATAGGGTAGACATCAAGGCTGTGATATAATTAATACAATTATAGGGTAGACATCAAGGCCGTGATATAATTAATACAATTATAGGGTAGACATCAAGGCCGTGATATAATTAATACAATTACACGGTATCTGAATCAAAGATGTCTTGCGAGCGAGCGTTCAAGCATTTGAAACCTCGTCAGCTAAAAATTTTAACAGATCTTTTTTTTTTAGGATCATCGCACTTAGGGAAGTTAATTTTGTGCTCTCCTGGTTTTTTTTGTTTGTTTTTGTTTTTGTTTTTGTTTTTGTTTTTGTTTCGTGTGTGTGTGTGTGTGTGTGTGTGTGTGTGTGTGTGTGTGTGTGTGTGTGTGTGTGTGTGTGTGTGTGTGTGTGTGTGTGTTTTCATTTTGCTACGCCATCTTAATGGCCACAAAAGCCGGCACAGGATGTTTTTGTTTTGGTTTGGTTTTTGTTGTGTTTTCTTTTTTGTTTTTGGTTTTGGTTTTTGGTTTTGGTTTTGGGTTTTGTTTTTCTTTTTTGTTTTGGTTTTGGTTTTTGTTGTTGGTGGTTTTTGTGGGGTTTTTTCTTTTTTGTTTGTTTGTATTTTTACAATGCGATGACGATGGTGTCGATGAAGACGATAATCATGATGCTATGGAGTTCCATCTAGGATTGAGACTGTGTGACTGGGCTGTACTCTACGCTTGCTATCATCATATGTCCTGGCGTCAACCAGGCCAGGGAGATACAGACACCTGCGGTACTGGTCAGAAAATTTGAGCAACACCCTCAATGACGCATCCGTGAAGTGGAAGAACCTCGACTTGTGTGGTCCCAGTCTTCCCAATGAGCCCATTGCACACCCAACTCTGGGCAGGAGCCGGTTAGAGCCGAAAAAAAACCCACAATGATATATAGTTTTGAAGGGACTGGTGGGGACTGGAACCCATAACCTTCCAGTCGGTAGTCCGTTGCCTTAACCACTACATCACGGCGACTGGCTATCAGCTAAAAACATTGTTATGTGATTTTTCGAATTCTGACAATTTTCCACTGATATTCAGGTCACCACGAAGACAAGGCGTGAAGGCCACAAACTGTAAGACAATGAGTCACAATGCCATGACGATAAAGAATATGGTTGATAATAATAATGCTATGGGGTTTCATGACATGAAGGCCAAAACCTCTGGGATAATTTTTCACAATGGTATGACGGGAAAAAAGGGTTGATAATGCTAATTGCTGTGGATTTCATTTTTGAATTGAGGCTGCATGACAGGGCTGTATTCCGCGCTCACTTTTACTAGGTATCCTGGCAGCGACCAGGTCCGAGAGATACAGACACCTGCGGTGTTGATCAGGAAATTTCACCAAAAGCTTTAATGACGAAATGGAATGTGCGTTCTGAGTCCATTTTCAAGAGTTTCAGTTTTGTTTGTTTCTTTCTTTCTTTCTTTGTTGTCTTTCTTTCTGCAGTTGACAAAGGCTATTGGTCTCAAATTTGCACCTGAACAATAATAATGACATTGAAAATAATGATGATGATGAGGGTGGTGGTGGTGGTGATGATGATGATGATGATGATGATGATGATGATGATGATGATGATGATGATGATGATGATGATGATGATGATGATGATGATGATGATGATGATGATGATGATGATGATGATGATGATGATGATGTTGTTTTGTTAACTGAATACGTGTTCAGTCTGTTTTCGTGATTTTACTCTGGTTAATAAATAAATACACAGATACTTTTCTTTTAAAACCATCTACTCTAGATTTTCACACACACACATACACACACCACACACACACACACACACACACACACACACACACACACACACACACACACACACACATACACACACATACACACACACATACACACACATAAACTTCAGCTTAATGACGACAAGACAGAAGCTATCCTCATTGGCACCCGTCAGAAACTTTCTCAGCTGCCTCCTCTTTCTCTCCCATTATGTAACACATCAGTCCCAATTTCTGATTCAGCTAAAAACCTTGGTGTCTGCATTGACTCTACCCTCTTCATGAACAACTTTGTTTCTCAAACTGCCAGATCTTGCTACTATCATCTCCATCGTATAAGGCTGATCAGGAAGTATCTCTCTGTCGAAACAACTGCAA
>JAPXFY010005572.1:10000-14680 GCA_030674185.1 Monoplex corrugatus
TGTTTGTTTTGTTTTTGTCTTATTTGTTTTTGTTTGTTTGTTTTGTTTGTTCGTTAATTCTTTGTTTGTTTGTTTGTTTTTTAGTTTATGTATTTGTTGTCTAGTCTTTTACTGTTGCTTACGCAACACTTGAATGGTTAATGGGTTGTCCCCAACAAACTGATGTTTAGGGGGGGGGGGGGGGGGACTTAGTTGAAAGCTTTTGAACTGCTTTTGGTGGGTTTCACGGGATACTTCAGATAAACTAAGCTTGTTTCAAAAACAGATCGATACAAGTTGGCACAATAGTAGTAGCAAGAAACTCTAAGGAGAGCTGGACAGCGGAAGGTCCCGAGAAGACAAGCCTCCTCAAGCAAGTGTTTCAGCCATAAATTCTTTACACTGTAAGGGGGCTGGGCCACATGCAGGTCATGACTCCTGGATGCCCTTCTGCTGTCGCTAATTGTATCTACAACCCCTAAGTCAGGTAGAACATCAAAACCTGACCTGCGTGTAAGGTTTACTATGCCCTGGTTTGTCGAAGAGTGGCAGAGTGGTTCAGACGTTCGCCTGCCTATAAACTAAACTCGAGGTTCCAAGGTTCGTTTCTCCATTCAGGCCTCGACTTGTCTCCTGTTTGATCAGAAAACCGAACTGAACGTCTAGTCCTTCGGAATGGGAAGAAAAATGAATAGGACCCGTGTGCCTTCTGGCCTGCGCATGCTGGAACGTTCTTACGGCTGTTGAAAATCGTAAAGAGCAGGGCATTTGTTCGGCTGTTCTAATACAAAAATATTGAAGAGATAGGTTCATTTCCCAGGTCTCACCCCTTGAAGGTCAATTGTGACCTGCCAGCACGAAATCAGTCTTAACTAGCATTTTGGGCATTTTGAGATATACATATCACTGGAAAGTGTACATTCTGCTGATTATTTTGGTACCTGAATAAAGCTTGTACTCAAAAAAATGTAGAAGTTATGTATGTTTAAAGTCATTAAGTTGTATGACGGCCATTTTGAGAAAACGGCCTCTAAAGTTTTTGTTTGCTCTCCTAAACATTTTCCTTAAATTTCTTTATTTGGTGGCTTTGACCCAGTTTGTTTCTAATTTTCGCTGTCATTATCTGAAAGGTGCACCAAGGAGCTTTCCGTCAGTATATTACATGTGCGGGTACTGTACAGGTTACAGTTCATAATAAAAGATAAAAATAGGTTCTTTTGGTAGGAAATTGCGTTTTTTCTGCTGCGATCAGTTCATCAACATACCATTTTATATTGATTAATAATTCTTTTACAAGAAAAAACTTTATGTGGGGGATAGATTATAATCTACAGAAATCAATTTTGAGAAAAAGTGAAAACACGCCAGATAAACCCTCAGTCACCTTTTCAGCTCCTAGTGCTGTTCGACTGACTGCGAGTTAAGACTGATTTCGTGGTGGGAGGTCACAATTAGCTTTCTTTCCTTTCTGAAGTCTTGGCATAGACAAAAACAAAAATGGTGGCGCTGCACTGCGGCGATGTGCTCTTAACGTGGAGAGCAGCCCGAGTTTCACATGGTAATTCCATTATGGCAAAAAGAAATTAACATGAATAGATCTGAATATGAACAGCCATGGCCAGCTTGGGTCTTTTTCCATCACATGGCATCATAGGTATTGTTGTTATGGAATTTACTCTGAGCGCGGAATGGCTGTCTTGGGAAAAAAATGAAACGGAAATGCAATGTGAATCGTATAATTTACTCTGTGGGTTTTTTACATTATCCCACTGTGACCTGCTCTGGTGATGGACTCTCCCGTCAATCCAACGATTAAGTAGACATAGTGGCATTCAGCGCTTGGATGTATGTATGAGGGAAGATGGAAAAGAGAGAGAGAGAGAGAGAGGGGGAGAGAGAGGGAGAGAGAGAGAGGGAGAGGGACAGACAGACAGACAGACAGAGAGTTCAAATTTACCTGTATTATATCTGATGATATCTTGATATATGTATGTTTTATTGCAATGTCTTAATGTTTTATTATAATGCGATGTGCGGACATAGTTGTCCATTCCCATTCATCCAAACAAGTGATCGTAATCGAGTTCATTGTACCATACAAACTACTGAAAAATATGCCAGTCTAGCCAGCAACTTCAGGACATATTGTCTTGTCTTTCTTGTCTTGTCTTGTTTTTTCTTTTTTGTTTTTCTTGTCTTTCTTTTCTTGACTTGTCCTGTCCTTCTTGTCTTGTTTTTCTTGTCTTTCTTTTCTTGACTTGTCCTGTCCTTCTTGTCTTGTTTTTCTTGTCTTTCTTTTCTTGACTTGTCCTGTCCTTCTTGTCTTGTTTTTCTTGCCTATTTTGCCTGCCTCGCCTTGTCTTGTCTCGTCTCGTCTCGTCTCGTCTCGTCTCGTCTCGTCTCGCCTCGCCTCGTCATCGTATTGTGTCGTCTTGTCTTGTCTTGTCTTGTCTCGTCTCGTCTCGTCTCGTCTCGTCTCGTCTCGTCCTGTCTTGTTCTGTCCTGTCCTGTCCTGTCCTGTACTGTACTGTCTCATCTTGTCTTGTTCTGTCCTGTCCTGTCCTGTACTGTACTGTCTCATCTTGTCTTGTTCTGTCCTGTCCTGTCCTGTACTGTACTGTCTCGTCTTGTCTCGTCTCGATTCGCCCTGTCTTGTCTTGTCTTGTCTTGTCTTGTCCTGTCCTGTCCTGTCCTATCCTGTCCTATCCTGTTCTGTTCTGTCCTGTCCTGTTCTGTCTTGTCTCGTCTCATCATATCTCATCGTATCCTCTGTTTTAACCCATTCCAGACACCGACCAGTGGCCAGCCGTCAACTGGACATTCCCGGGGGAGGTGGAGACGGACACAGACTACGTCCACATCTCTATGATGTGGCCACGCCCAGTCCCTGACCATCCATTGTCACAGCAACACCCCATCGTCTACACACTGCTCATGCGTGAAAATAACAATGCCTGGCAGTTGATTGGTCAGGTGAGATCACGTGTCTTGTGTTGGTTTGGGGTGATGGGAGGGAGTGTGAGTGTATCGTGTGTGTGTGTGTGTGTGTGTGTGTGTGTGTGTGTGTGTTTGTGTGTGTGTGTGTGTGTGTGTGTGTGTGTGTGTGTGAGTGTCTGTGTGTGTGTCTGTATGTCTGTGTGTGTGTGTGTGTTTGTGTGTTTGTGTGTTTGTATGTGTGTGTTTGTGTGTGTGTGTCTGTCTGTGTGTGTGTCTGTGTGTGTGTCTGTGTCTGTGTGTGTGTGTGTGTGTGTATGTGTCTGTGTGTGTCTGTGTGTGTGTCTGTGTGTGTCTGTGTGTGTCTGTGTGTGTCTGTGTGTGTGTGTGTATGTGTCTGTGTGTGTCTGTGTGTGTGTGTATGTGTCTGTGTGTGTCTGTGTATGTGTCTGTGTGTGTCTGTGTGTGTGTGTGTATGTGTCTGTGTGTGTCTGTGTATGTGTCTGTGTGTGTCTGTGTGTGTGTGTGTGTGTGTGTGTATGTGTCTGTGTGTGTCTGTGTATATGTCTGTGTGTGTCTGTGTGTGTGTCTGTGTGTGTCTGTGTGTGTGTGTGTATGTGTCTGTGTGTGTCTGTGTATGTGTCTGTGTGTGTGTGTGCATGTGTCTGTGTGTGTCTGTGTATGTGTCTGTGTGTGTCTGTGTGTGTCTGTCTGTGTGTGTATGTGTCTGTGTGTGTCTGTGTATGTGTCTGTGTGTGTCTGTGTGTGTGTGTGTATGTGTCTGTGTGTGTCTGTGTGTGTGTCTGAGTGTGTCTGTGTGTGTCTGTGTATGTGTCTGTGTGTGTCTGTGTGTGTGTGTGTGTGTGTGTAAGTGTCTGTTTTTGTCTGTGTATGTGTCTGTGTGTGTCTGTGTGTGTCTGCGTGTGTGTGTGTCTGTGTGTGTCTGTGTGTGTCTGTGTGTGTCTGTGTGTGTCTGTGTATGTGTCTGTGTATATGTCTGTATGTGTCTGTGTGTGTATGTGTGTGTCTGTGTGTGTCTGCGTGTGTATGTGTGTGTGTCTGTGTATGTGTCTGTGTGTGTGTGTCTGTGTATGTGTCTGTGTATGTGTCTGTGTGTCTGTGTGTGTGTCTGTGTGTGTCTGTGTGTGTCTGTGTGTGTCTGTGTGTGTCTGTGTATGTGTCTGTGTATGTGTCTGTGTGTGTCTGCGTGTGTGTCTGTCTGTGTCTGTGTGTGTCTGTGTGTGTCTGTGTGTGTCTGTGTGTGTCTGTGTGTGTCTGTGTATGTGTCTGCGTGTGTCTGTGTGTGTCTGTGTGTGTCTGTGTGTGTCTGTGTGTGTCTGTGTGTGTCTGTGTGTGTCTGTGTGTATGTCTGTGTGTGTCTGTGTGTGTCTGTGTGTGTCTGTGTGTGTCTGTGTATGTGTCTGTGTATGTGTCTGTGTGTGTCTGCGTGTGTGTCTGTCTGTGTCTGTCTGTGTCTGTGTGTGTCTGTGTGTGTCTGTGTGTGTCTGTGTGTGTCTGTGTATGTGTCTGCGTGTGTCTGTGTGTGTCTGTGTGTGTCTGTGTGTGTCTGTGTGTGTCTGTGTGTGTCTGTGTGTGTCTGTTTGTCTGTTTGGTTTGTTTGTCTGGTTTTTGCTTTGTTTGTTTGTTTGTTGTCTGTTGTTTGTTTGTTGGTTTGTCTGTTGTTTTGTTTGTCTGTTTGTTGTTTGGTTTGTGTGTCTTTTATGGTTTTGTTTGTTGTTCTGTTTGTTTGTTGTCTTTTTTGTCTGT
>JAPXFY010000557.1:7500-12500 GCA_030674185.1 Monoplex corrugatus
GCACACAGAGAGGCACACAGAGAGGCACACAGAGAGGCACACAGAAGAGGCACACAGAGAGGCACACAGAGAGGCACACAGAGAGGCACACAGAGAGCACACAGAAGAGACACAGAGAGGCACACAGAGAGGCACACAGAGAGGCACACAGAGAGGCACACAGAGAGAGGCACACAGAGAGGCACACAGAGAGGCACACAGAGAGGCACACAGAGAGGCACACGAGAGAGGCACACAGAGAGAGCACACAGAGAGGCACACGAGAGGCACACAGAGAGGCACACAGAGAGGCACACACAGAGAGGCACACAGAAGAGGCACACAGAGAGCACAGAGAGGCACACAGAGAGGCACACAAGAGAGGCACAAGAGAGGCACACAAGAGAGGCACACAGAGAGGCACCAGAGAGGCACACAGAGAGGCACACACAGAGAGCACACAGAGAGGCACACAGAGAGGCACACAAGAGAGGCACACAAGAGAGGCACACAGAGAGGCACACAGAAGAGGCACACAGAGAGAGGCACAGAGAGAGCACACAGAAGAGGCACAAGAGAGAGAGAGCACACAAGAGAGGACAAAGAGAGGCACACAAGAGAGGCACAAAGAGAGACAAGAGAGGCACACAGAAGAGGCACACAGAGAGGCACACAGAGAGGCACAAGAGAGGCACACAGAGAGGCACAAGAGAGAGGCACACAGAGAGGCACACAGAGAGGCACACAGAGAGGCACACAGAGAGGCACAGAGAGAGGCACACAGAAGGCACACAGAGAGGCACACAGAGAGGCACACAAGAGAGGCACACAGAGAGGCACCACAGAAGGGCACACAGAGGCAACAGAGAGGCACACAGAGAGGCACACACAGAGGCACACAGAAGGCACACACAGAGAGGCACACAGAGAGGCACACAGAGAGGCACACAGAGAGGCACACAAGAGAGGCACAAAGAGAGGCACACAAAGAGGCACAGAGAGGACAGAGAGAGGCACACAAGAGAGGCACACAGAGAGAGGCACACAAGAGAGGCACAGAGAGAGGCACAGAGAGGCACACAGAGAGGCACAAAGAAGGCACACAGAGAGGCACACAGAGAGGCCACAGAGAGGGCACACAGAGAGAGCACACAAGAGAGCACACAGAGAGAGGCACACAGAGAGGCACACAGAGAGAGGCACAAAGAGAAGGCACACAGAGAGGCACACAGAGAGGCACAGAAGAGGCACACAAGAGAGGCACACAAGGAGGCACACAGAGAGAGCCCCAACAGAGAGGCAAACACAGAGAGGCACACAAGAGAGGCACACAGAGAGGCACACGAGAGGCACACAGAGAGAGGCACACAGAGAGGCACACGAGAGGCACACAGAGAGGCACACAAGAGAGGCACACAGAGAGGCACACAAGAGAGGCACACAGAGAGAGGCACACAGAGAGGCACACAGAGAGGCACACAAGAAGGCACACAGAGAGGACACACACAGAGAGGCACACAGAGAGAACAGAGAGGCACACAAGAGAGGACAGAGGCACAAGAGAGGCACACAGAGAGGCACACAAGAGAGGCACACAAGAGAGGCACACAGAGAGGCACAAGAGAGGCAACACAGAGAGGCACACAGAGAGAGGCACACAGAGAGGCACACAGAGAGGCACACAGAGAGGCACACAGAGAGGCACACAAGAGCACGAAGAGAGGCACACAGAGAGAGGCACACAGAGAGAGGACACAGAAGAGGCACACAGAGAGGCACACAGAGAGGAACAGAGAGGCACACACAGAGAGGCACACAGAGAGGCACACAGAGGAGGCACAACAGAGAGGCACACAGAGAGGCCACAAGAGCACACAGAGAGAGGCACACAGAGAGGCACACAAGACAGGAGGCACACACAGAGAGGCACCAGAAGCACAGAGAGAGGCACACAAGAGGCCACAAGAGGCACACTAGAGAGGCACACAGAGAGAGGCACACAAGAAGAGGCACACAGAGAGCAAGAGAGAGGCACACAGAGGACAGGGGGCACACAGAGAGAGGCACACAAGACAGAGGCACACAGAGAGCACACAGAGAGGCACACAGAGAGCACAGAGAGGCACACAGAGGAGGCACACAAGAGAGGCACACAGAGAAGGCACACAGAGAGGCACACAGAGAGGCACACAAGACAGGCACACAAGAGAGGCACAAGAGAGGCACACAAGAGAGAGGCACACAGAGAGGCACACAAGAGAGGCACACAAGAAGGCACACAGAGAGGCACACAGAGAGGCACACATCAGAGGCACAGAGAAGGCACACAGAGAGGCCACACAGAGAGGCACACAGAGAGGCACAGAGAGGCACACAGAGAGAGCACACAGAGAAAGGGACACAGAGGCAGAGGAGGCACACACAGAGGCACACAGAGAGGCACACAGAAGAGGCACACAAGAGAGGCACACAGAGAGGCACACAAGAAGAGGCACAAGAGAGAGGCACAGAGCACAGAGAGAGGCACACAGAAGAGGCACACAGAGAGAGGCACACAGAGAGGCACACAGAGAGGCACACAGAGAGAGGCACACAGAGAGGCACACAGAGAGGCACACGAGAGGCACACAGAGAGGCACACAGAGAGGCACACAGAAGAGGCACACAGAGAGAGGCACACAGAGAGGCACACAAGAAGAGGCACACAGAGAGGCAAGAGAGAGGCACACACAGAGGCACAAGAGAGAGAGAGAGGCACACATAGAAGAGGCACAAGAGAGAGCACACATAGACACCAGAGAGGCACAACAAGAGAGAGGACAAGAGAGGCACACATAGACAGAGGCACAGAGAGAGGCACACAGAGAGGCACACAGAGAGAGAGAGACACAGAGAGGACACGAGAGACAGAGAGAAGAGAGACAAGCACAACAGAGAGGCACACAAGAAGAGCACAGAGAGAGGCACACAAGAGAGGCACAAGAGAGGCACACAAGAAGAGGCACACAGAGAGGCACAGAGAGGCACACAGAGAGGCACACAAGAGAGCACACAGAGAGGCACACAGAGAGGCACACATAGAGAGGCACACAGAGAGGCACACAGAGAGAGCACACAAGACAGAGGCACACAGAGAGGCACAGAGAGAGGCACACAAGAGAGGCACACAGAGAGGCACACAGAGAGGCACACAGAGAGAGGCACACAAGAGACACGAGAGCACAAAGAGAGGCACACAGAGAGGCACACAGACAGAGGCACAACAGAGAGGCACACAGAGAGGCACACAGAGAGGCACAGAGAAGAGGCACACAGAGAGGCACACAAGAGCAGCACAGAGAGAGAAGAGAGAGGCACACAAGAGAGGCACAGAGCAGAGAGAGGCACACAAGAGAGGCACACAGAGAGCCAGAGAGAGGCACACAGACAGAGGCACAAGAGAGAGGCACACAAGAGAGGCACAAGAAGAGAGGACAAGAGAGAGGCACACATAGACAGAGGCACACGAGAGGAGAGAAGCAACAGGAGCACACAGAGAGAGAGAGACACACATAGACAGAGGCACACAGAGAGAGAGAGAGAGAGAGAGAGGAGAGAGAGAGAGAGAGAGAGAGAGAGAGAGAGAGAAATAGGAACATTACTTACACACACAGCTTTTCTTTTAATCCATGGAAAACAACAAAGAAATCAAGAAGACCGGCTGATACTGTGACAGAGTGTGATGAGAGGGGGAGTCAAGAACTCGATCACATGTTTTCCATTTTTTTTTATTTACTCTCAAAGAAAGAAAAAAAAAGATCCCATAAAGCACACAATAAGAAAAATCAAACAAGTAACAATAGATTGCTCACTACCCAGTTCCACAATGCAGTAAATATAAGATTGAATTGAGCAGTCTGTTACCAATCTTCTTTGGTCACATCAAGTACATGACTCTATCAACCACAGAGATATGCGAATCCGAGAAGTCTGCCGGATCACCGCACAACCTCTGATTCCGACGCATAAACTTTTCAGTCTTAGAAACCTGCTGGATCGCTGCATGATCTCTGGCTCCGACGCACAAACTTCCCAATCTTAGTGAAGTCTGCAGGACCACCACACAACCTCTGGTGCCGTTGCACCATCCTTTCAGTCCTCTCCCCGAGAGAACCACCACCTCCCCCCGTGCTTGTTATCTTCGTCTAATATATCGTTATCTTCCCCAAAATTATGTTCTCGTTGCTATAGTACTTTTACACAACTACTTCATCGTATGCAATACGCAAACCCAACTATGTCCTCGTTACCATAGCACATCATCATCATCATCATCAGGTGTCCTGCCGCATGGCGTTGGCGACCATGGACTTCCAACCATCTCTATCTCTCGTTGCCCCCAGCATCTCCCCCACCCTCCCCATCTCCAGCCACTCTGCAAGTCCGTCCAGCATTCTCTCCCTGGGTCTACCTGGTGCTCACTAGCCTATAGCACATACTCATCACTTTCTCACGTATTTTCAGACAACTGCGTCATTGTATGCAACACGTAATAATTGCGTTTTGGTACATACAATGACGTACTTCTTTGACTTTTAATGTATTTCCATTACACAGAGAGACAGAGAAAGAGAGAAAGAGAGAGAGAGAGAGAGAGAGAGAGAGAGAGAAGCAGAGAGAGAGAGGGAGAGAGAGAGGCACAGAGAGAGAGAGAATAGGAACATTACTTACACACACAGCTTTTCTTTTAATCATTGGAAAACAACAAAGAAGCCAAGAAGACCGGCTGACACTGTGGCCTGCTTTTTAAGTTTGATTCAAAGACTCCATCCAGGAACTGACCAGGAAATTCGTTGCTTGGAGTTTGTTCAAGAAGGATTCACCGTGCTTCGTCAATTCCATACGCGCTTCCCCCAAATCTACCAGCAGTTATCTGAAAGACTCCCAAAAACCTGCGCGAAACGCTTTTTACACTGGACACGGTATTGAAATGGGCAGTGGGGGGTGGGGGTAGGGGTGGGGTGGGGGTGAAACAGACTTAT
>JAPXFY010000557.1:20000-30000 GCA_030674185.1 Monoplex corrugatus
TCCGTCCAGCATTTTCTCCCTGGGTCCACCCAGTGCTCTCTTTGCCTCCAGCTTTCCCGTTGTGACCAGGTGCTCCAAATCCCTCTTCCTCATAAAATGGCCTATAAATGTTGCCTGTCTTTTCCTAATCTTCCTTATGAGTGATCTATTTGTATCTGCCTCCATCAAGACTGTCTCGTTTGTTTTCTTTGCTGTCCATGGAACTCTCAACATTCTTCTTAGACACCACATCTCGGCTGCCTCAATCTTGCTCTGGCTTTGCTTGTTGACTGTCCACGCCTTGCATCCATACAACATTATTGGTTCTATATATAACATTCAAGGACTCTCTTTCTGATGTTAATTGATAGGCATTTGTTGGTAAGAATGCTTGTCATCTTCTTGAATGCTGTTTTGGCTTGGCCAATTCTGCCGGCTATTTCTGATGTGCATCTGCCGTCTGATGAAATGACCGTTCCCAGGTATTTGAACTTATTAACCTGTATCAGGGTTGTGCCATTTGCTGTTATTTTGCATGAGGGGATTTCATGTTTTTTACTGATCACCATGACTTCAGTCTTCCTGCTGTTTAGTTCCAACCCCTTACCTTTGCTTTCTATTTCTAGTATATTCACAAGGTTTTGTAGGTCCCTTTCATTTTCTGCAATTAGCACGGTGTCATCTACGTATCGAATGTTGTTTATCATTTTCCCTCCAACCTTTAATCCAGGGTTTTCTTCTAGGTTTCTCATGATGTTTTCGCTGTAAAGTGAAAACAGATCTGGTGACAAAACACAACCCTGTCTGACTCCTCTTTTGATGATTTGGAAAGAGCTTATTTGTTTTCTATTCTCATTGCAGCTGTTTGTTCCCAGTACATATTCCTGAATATTCGTAGATCTTTTCCATCAACATTGAGTCTCTCCAGTTGGTTGATCAATTCTTCATGTCGTACCCGATCGAAAGCCTTGGTATAGTCAACAAAGCATAAATACACATCCTTATTCATCTCAATTGCCCTCTCTATGATAGTTCTTAGGATGTATATGGCATTAATAGTTTCTTTCCCTTCCACAAATCCACACTGTTCTTCTGCTATTTCTCTTTTGATTCTATTCCTTGTCCTCATCATGATTATTCTTAACAAGATGTTTGTTACATGACTCATCAAACCGATTGTGCGATGGAGTTCGCATTCTATAGCCCCTGTCTTCTTTGGAAGTGCAATGAAAATTGATTTTGACATATCTTTGGGGATTTTTCCAGTGTCGTAAATTTCATTTAGGAGGACTGTTATTTTTTTCTATGCCAAATTCCTCCAGGGCTTCAATCATCTCTGTAGTAATGTTGTCTGGTCCTGGGCTTTTCCTGGTTTCATCTTTTTCAGTGCTGCTCTAACTTCATCTTTCATTATGGGTGGTCCTTCAAAGTTCTTTTTTATAATGTGTTCTTCGTTTCTGTCATCCTCAAAAAGGTCTTTAATGTACTCTCCCCATCTGTCCAGTATTTTGTCTTTTTCCATGATAAGCGTGCCATCTTTCGATTTTAAGCAACCAGTTGATGTGCATGTATTTTTCCTGTGGACAATTTCTTCAATTCGTCTGTACATACACTGATGATCCATTTTGTGTCGGTCTTCTATCTCTTTGCATTTTGTGTTGAGCCAAACTTCCTTAGCTTCATTGCACCTATACCTGATTTCTTTGTTTATCTTCCTGTATATCTCCTCGTTTCTCTTTGCCCTCCTCCTTTCCTCTATCAAGCCCAAAATTTCATTAGTCATCCAGCTCTTTTTTGCTTTTCTATCTGCCTTAGGATTTCTTCACAAGCTTCATTTATCGAATTTCTCAACTTTGTCCATTGTTCCTCACTGTCACCAACGTCTTCCAGAGCACTGAATTTGTTTTGAACATGTACATTAAATTTTTTATGTATCATTTCATCTGTCTTTAAGAGTCCAAGGTTTAGTTTGATGGAAGGCAAGGGGAAACCACCATCGTAGTCTCCCCCAGGAAAACCATGGACAAAAGAAAGATGAAGAATGGCAAGAACACTACCAGGCGCAGACTGCAACAGTGACAACAATCCTTGGACTCTTAAAGACAGATGAAATGACGTCTTTACCAAATCAAAAAGTGACGTCAAAACTGCTGTATCTACACATCCCAGATCCAAGTCCAGTATTCTCCCACGTGTCCTCATTATTCATGACTCCGTCTTGAATAAAGTGGATGGACAGAGATTAGGTTCGTCCTACGGTTTCCAGGTGGCGACGAGAAAAATACGTACCATCGAGGACTGTAAGCGAGCTATTGAAAAATCTAAAGAGCTGACACCTGAACCTGACTGCGTTGACGTGTAACGTCGGTATAACAAATCTAAAAACAAAGGAGCCAAATGTATGTACTACCAATCTAGACTTCTGTGTAAAATCTACTAACACCCAATTTCCGAAAGCCAAAGTAGTGTTAAGTCAGGTCGCTCCTGTGAGAAACAAGCACCTAAACGTGAAAAGGGAGCTCCTTAATGTCCTAACCAAAGAAAGACTCCTCAACGCAGCAAATGTCAACTACATCAGCCACGATAACCTGCAAACAAGCAGTTACACCCAAGTCAGCCAGGACGACGTACATCCCACCACCAGAGGGGCGAGCGTTCTGGCCAGAAACATAGGGAGGCATATCCATCAGCTTTTCTGGGAAAAACCGAGGAGGAAATCAACCCATCAACGCCATCAATCAAGACCCGGCTTTCACCCTCAGTTTTTCTTCCCTCCCTGGTCATTTTAGATTCAGCTCAGATTTAGTTCCTCTCTGTTCAGTACTCAACTCTATTGTTTTACTTACTTATATACTTGTTTGCTTACTTATGATAAATTTTACTTGAACATTAAATTAATTGATTATCTAATTATCTAAATGTAGGATACCACTCCAATCTTATTCAACCGTTCATCATGAAAAAGTGTGTAGTCATTGACATCAACATTGTTCAGTGGAACACACGTTCCATTGGTAAAAACATTTCCTATTTGAGTAACTATCTATCTTCTAGAAACATCCAAGTTTTGCTTCTACAATCGCTGAATACCACCACAATAGCTAAGATCTACAGGGGAGGGTCGTGCCATCTAAAACAGCCAGACAGCCATCAGAGCATCCACAACAGTTAAGAATTAAATGAAAGGGCTTCTATTTAAAACAGCCAGACAGCCAGCAGAGCATCCACAACAGCTAAGATCTACATGGGGTGCCATATAAAACAGCCAAAGACAGCCATCCATAACAGTTGGGATCTGTAGGGGGGCTTGCCACTTAAAACATCCAAGAACAGCCATCAGAACATTTACAACAGCTAAGAAGTAAATGAGAGGGCTTCTATCTAAAACAGCCAAAGACAGCCATCAGAGCATCCACAACAACTAGGATCTACACAGGAGGGCCATCTAAAACGGCCAAAGACAGCCATCAGGGCATCCATAACAGCTGGGAACAGCCATCAAAGCATCCACAACAGCTAAGAAGTAAATGAGAGGGCTTCTATCTAAAACAGCCCAAGACAGCCATCAGAACATCTACAACAGCTGGAATCTATATGAGGGCGTGCCATCTAAAACAGCCAAAGACAGCCATCAGAGTATCCACAACAGCTTGGATCTACAGAGGAGGGCCGTGCCATCTAAAACAGCCAAAGACAGCCATCATAGCATCCACAACACCTGAGATCTACAGAGGAGGCCTGTGCCATCTAAAACAGCCAAAGACAGCCATCAGAGCCTCCACAACAGCTTGGATCTACATGTACAGGGGAGGGCTGTGCCATCTAAAACAGCCAAAGACAGCCATCAGAGCCTCCACAATAGCTGAGATCTACAGGGAAGGGCTGTGCCATCTAAAACAGCCTAAAACAGCTATCAGAGCCTCCACAATAGCTGAGATCTACTGGGAAGGGCTGTGCCATCTAAAACAGCCAAAGACAGCCATCAGAGCCTCCACAATAGCTGAGATCTACTGGGAAGGGCTGTGCCATCTAAAACAGCCAAAGACAGCCATCAGAGCCTCCACAATAGCTGAGATCTACTGGGAAGGGCTGTGCCATCTAAAACAGCCTAAAACAGCCATCAGAGCCTCCACAATAGCTGAGATCTACAGGGAAGGGCTGTGCCATCTAAAACAGCCAAAGACAGCCATCAGAGCCTCCACAACAGCTGAGATCTACTGGGAAGGGCTGTGCCATCTAAAACAGCCAAAGACAGCCATCAGAGCCTCCACAATAGCTGAGATCTACTGGGAAGGGCTGTGCCATCTAAAACAGCCAAAGACAGCCATCAGAGCCTCCACAATAGCTGAGATCTACTGGGAAGGGCTGTGCCATCTAAAACAGCCAAAGACAGCCATCAGAGCCTCCACAATAGCTGAGATCTACAGGGAAGGGCTGTGCCATCTAAAACAGCCAAAGACAGCCATCAGAGCCTCCACAACAGCTGAGATCTACAGGGAAGGGCTGTGCCATCTAAAACAGCCAAAGACAGCCATCAGAGCCTCCACAATAGCTGAGATCTACTGGGAAGGGCTGTGCCATCTAAAACAGCCAAAGACAGCCATCAGAGCCTCCACAATAGCTGAGATCTACTGGGAAGGGCTGTGCCATCTAAAACAGCCAAAGACAGCCATCAGAGCCTCCACAACAGCTTGGATCTACAGAGGAGGGCCGTGCCATCTAAAACAGACAAAGACAGCCATCATAGCGTCCACAACACCTGAGATCTACAGAGGAGGCCTGTGCCATCTAAAACAGCCAAAGACAGCCATCAGAGCCTCCACAACAGCTTGGATCTACATGTACAGGGGAGGGCTGTGCCATCTAAAACAGCCAAAGACAGCCATCAGAGCCTCCACAATAGCTGAGATCTACTGGGAAGGGCTGTGCCATCTAAAACAGCCAAAGACAGCCATCAGAGCCTCCACAATAGCTGAGATCTACTGGGAAGGGCTGTGCCATCTAAAACAGCCAAAGACAGCCATCAGAGCCTCCACAATAGCTGAGATCTACTGGGAAGGGCTGTGCCATCTAAAACAGCCAAAGACAGCCATCAGAGCCTCCACAATAGCTGAGATCTACTGGGAAGGGCTGTGCCATCTAAAACAGCCAAAGACAGCCATCAGAGCCTCCACAATAGCTGAGATCTACTGGGAAGGGCTGTGCCATCTAAAACAGCCAAAGACAGCCATCAGAGCCTCCACAACAGCTTGGATCTACAGAGGAGGGCCGTGCCATCTAAAACAGACAAAGACAGCCATCATAGCGTCCACAACACCTGAGATCTACAGAGGAGGCCTGTGCCATCTAAAACAGCCAAAGACAGCCATCAGAGCCTCCACAACAGCTTGGATCTACATGTACAGGGGAGGGCTGTGCCATCTAAAACAGCCAAAGACAGCCATCAGAGCCTCCACAATAGCTGAGATCTACTGGGAAGGGCTGTGCCATCTAAAACAGCCAAAGACAGCCATCAGAGCCTCCACAATAGCTGAGATCTACAGGGAAGGGCTGTGCCATCTAAAACAGCCAAAGGCAGCCATCAGAGCCTCCACAATAGCTGAGATCTACTGGGAAGGGCTGTGCCATCTAAAACAGCCAAAGACAGCCATCAGAGCCTCCACAATAGCTGAGATCTACTGGGAAGGGCTGTGCCTTCTAAAACAGCCAAAGACAGCCATCAGAGCCTCCACAATAGCTGAGATCTACTGGGAAGGGCTGTGCCATCTAAAACAGCCAAAGGCAGCCATCAGAGCATCCGCAACAGCAGGGATCTGTAGGGGGGGGGGGGGGCTTGACGTCTGAAACAGCCAAAGACAGCCATCAGAGCATCCACAATAGCTAACTTCTACATGGGTGGGGTGTCGAAAGAGTCGTCATCAATTTTGCATACATAATATTTAAACAAACGCAGAAAGAAAAAGAAGGGAGTAAAAAGAGTGGGTTGAGAACAACAAATCTTAGGGTATGTTTACGATCCGTTAGATAAAGGATATAATGATTATGCTGAGTTCCGCGCATTCTTCATATTCGCTGTCAGCTAGAGTTGTCAGACTCCAGGATCCGCTATGTCTTCGAGTTCAAGCCCCGCCCGCATCCTAAAAGGAGAGAAAATGGTCAAGCCATACCCGCAACCTGTTTGGTTCCAAATCCAAAACAGATGTAACCGCCCGCGTTCAATCAAACAGGAACCAGAAAAACGCCCCCCAAAAATTGTGAATGAGAACGCGAATTTGATATAACAAGAGATGGATAAGCGCAAATTTTCGCCCAGCTGGTCTTTCTCAAGCGCACATAAAAGACAACAGATAAACAAATATATAAATAAATGATTTAATGAATAGATAGATAAATAGATAGATAGATAGATAGATAGATAAATTGATAGATAGATTGATTGATAGATAGATAGATAGATAGATAGATAGATAAATAGATAGATAGATAAATAGATAGATAGATAGATAGATAGATAGATGGATAGATAGATGGATAGATAGATAGATAGATAGATAGATAGATAAATTAAATATAAATAAATATAAATTAAATATACAAATAAGTATTAAAAAATAAACAATAACAACAACAACAACAACAAAACCCTCAAGACCAGTCGCCGTGGTGTAGTGATCAACGCAATGGACTACCGACTGGAAGGTTGTGGGTTCGAATCCCCATCAATCCTTTCAAAAAAAATAATTGTGGGATTTTTCGACTCTAACCAGCCTCCTATCCAGAGTTGGGCGTGCTATGGGCCCATTGGGAAGACTGCGACCACACAGTCGAGTCTCATCCTCTTCACGGATGCGTCACTGAGGGCGTTGCTCAATTCTTCTGACCAGCACCGCAGGTGTCTGTATATCTCGGGCCTGGTTGACGCCAGGATACATAATATGATATTAAACGTAGAGTACAGCCCTGTCACGCAGTATCAATCCTAGATGGTACTCCATAGCATCATGATTATCATCCTCATCGACATCATCATTATCGCATTGTAAAAAAAAATTTTTTTTTAAAACTGCCCCAGCTTCTGTGGCCATTAAGGTGGCGTAGAAAATGCCCCCCCCCCCCCCAACAAAACAAAACAAAACAAAACAAAAAAAGCAAAATAATAATAATAAAAAAAGGGAGCACAAGGGTTGCCTCCCTGAGTGCGATGGTTTAAATAAAAAAAAAAGACTCGATGCATGGCCTAACCAGCGCAGCTCAAGGGTCGTTTACAGATCGTTGATGTCACTGGGGGAAGGAGGAGGGAGGTCCTGAGGGCTCTTCTAACTTGTTCGTGTTGGGGACAAAGTCGCTTGAACGGAAGCCAAGGATCTTTCGTAAGCATCTCATGCCAGATGCGTCAAATGTACTTGTATGGCTACATTTCAAGTTCCATACAGCTTCCCCCCCCCCCCCCACCCCCCGTCTCCGTGGGAATGCTGAGGGCTCTTTTCAGTATAACTAGTATCCCCACCTTTTGGACATGCTGTGCTAGAAATTTCCTCTTTTCTGTCACTCTGTTTCTTTCTTTCTTCCTCCTTTGCTTTCTGTCATTTCTACCTATCATTTTCTGCCTTGCTGGTCCATTCACGTGTATGTGGTCGATAAAGTCTTAGTATTTTTTCTGAGGATTGATATCGGGATACATGTATTAAGTGCATCTTTGGCTCTAGGGATACGAAATATGCGGAAGCCATTTTAGGTAATTAAGACCCGTTTTTATGTGTTTTCATGTCCTTAGATATGCTGAAATTTGTATTCGATATGTTTTCTTAAATGCCCTGTACGATAAATTGGACGGAGTGGTCAACGCCAGCGGCATCTTCTTAGACTATATGCGCGAATGCATTGATATGTGTACTTAATTTTCTGTTCCTTTTTTTTCTGTTGAAGTATTTCCTATGTTTTGAAATGGTTATAGCCATGATATGGCTGTACTCTGTCGGCTGGGCTTTAAACAACAATAACAACATGTCTCACATCCGTAGAGCAATGTCAACTCTGTACTAGTACCCTGTGAGAAACTTGGGACTTATAGTGCCATGCTGATTTAGTCGTAACATGTATAAGTTATCGTAATTGTGTTGGTAGGATGGCTTGATCAGAAAAATACCGTTGTCATGTATTTATTTAGATATTTAATAGTCTTTTTAGATTATTTTACAGACAGACACACAGACACAAATACACACGCACCCACACACACACGGAGGCGCACGCGCACACGCACACGCACACACACACACATTTAAACATTTGTATGCGCTTTGTTATTCTTGAATTATTTTTATTTGTTACTGTTGTTGTTTGTTTGAGTTGTATTTGTTGTTGTTTTTGTTGGTTTTGGACACAGACACACACACGTTCCTGCGTGCACTCACACACACACACACACACACACACACTTACACGCACGTACACCACACACACACACACACACACACACTACATACACACACACACACACACTTACACACACACACTTACACACACACACACACACACACACACACACACACACACACACACACACGCACACGCACGTACACACACACACACACACACACGCACGCATGCACGCACGCACGCACGCACCAAACACACACACACACACACACACACACACACACACACACACACACACACACACACCACACACACACCACACGAAGCTGCGTATTGACTTTTCTGTATTCGCAATCCAGTGTCTTATTTATTTATTTACGTATTTACTTATTTATTTATTTATTTATCTATTTATTTATTTATGTATCTATTTATTCATTTATTCATTTATTTATTTATTTATTTATGTACTTTTTGTTTGTTTATTTATTTTGCTGATGTTGTTGTTTGATTTGTTTGAATTTGAACTCTTTTGATGTTCCTATTTTCCGTTGTCTTAATATAAGTAGATAAGCAACGGCAGCAATGATATCTGGTCTATGAGCTAATATCTGTATCCTTTGGATTATAAAGTGGCCTTTCATTTTATTTCCTTTCTATAAGCCGTACCTCCAGCATCCACCATCGTCACCTTGGACTCAACATTTGCTTAGGAGAGTTTTACACCATCGTCACCTTGGACTCAACATTTGCTTAGGAGAGTTTTACAGTTTTACATGGCTTGGCTGTTATTATTATTATTATTGCTATTATTATTATCATCATCACCATCATCATTATTATTGTTGTTGTTATTATTATCATTCATCTTCTTTTTATTATAATTGTTGTGATTATCATTTTTTTTTATTGTTGTTGTTGTTGCTGTTATGTCGCAGAATGACAGGAAACTCTGCATAAGGAACCTTTCACACAGGTTGGAATTGAAATCCCCAGGTTATTTATTTATTTTTGTTTATTTTATTTATTTAATCATTTTTTCATTTATGCATTTCTTGATCGGTTTTTATTCATCTGCGTATTCATTTTTAGTATATATATAATTTTTTCATTTATTCATTGATTTGCTTCTTTATTTGTTCATTTGTTTGTTTGTTTGCTTATTCATTCATTTATTTTATTTTCATGCCACAGAATAGCAGACAGCCATGGAAACTGAACCGTTCTTAAATGATTGAATTTATCTCATTTGTTTATCTATTCATTTATTTGTTTTAATTTTTTTTATTTGTTTGTTATTCATCTACATGTCTATTTATCTATTAATGTAGTTTTTATTTGTTTGTTACGAGCAACCTCACAAGAGTTCAAGGGTCATAATTAGGAGAGAGTAAGATAAGAGTCATTTCCCTTGTGGTCTTGTAATACTTGCCTAGAAGATTATTGTCAGCTATGAAGTTTATCAATTAGATTCCCCCCCCCCCCCCCCCCCAATATTTGAACATATACATGTAAATCAAATAAAGCAAAAAAGTAAGTAGAAAAAAGAAAATTATCTGGAAAAAAAATCAACCTACAGCTTGAATGTCCTGCGGAAATAAGTAGGTTGTTGTTTTCTTTTTTGTTTTTGTTTGTTTTTTTG
>JAPXFY010000557.1:47500-53625 GCA_030674185.1 Monoplex corrugatus
GAGAGAGACAGAGAGAGACAGAGAGAGAGAGGGCAGACAGACAGGGCAGACAGAGACAGGAAAAGAGGAGACAAGAGAGACACAAGAGAACAGAGAGAGAACCCGAAGGAGACAGAAGAACAAATAGAGAGAGAAAGAGAGAGACGAGATGAAGGGGAGAGAGACAGGAGAGGGAGAGAGAAAAGACAGAGACGAACAGAGAGAGACATTGAGAGAGAGGGGAGACCGGGGAGAGACAGAAGAACAAGAGAGAGGGAAGACAGAGAGAGAAGGAAGAGAGAGGTCTGAAGGTAAAAAGTTTTTTTGCTAATTAATCGACTTTAGTTTGAATTTTTATTATTTAACATAAAACAAATCGTGGGCCAGTGTGGTAGTAGTATGTAGTAATGTAATGTAATGTTGGTATGTATATATGTTTTTGTATGTATGTAAGGGATTTGGGAAGTTTGTATGTTGTATGTTATGTATTTGTTGTATGTATATAGTAAGTATTATTATGTATGTATTATGTATGTATGGGATGTAAAGTAATATCAATTTGTATGTATGTTTTGTATGTATTAATATGTATGTTGTATATATGAGTTATGTATGTGGTAGTTGTTGTTTGTATGTATGTAAAGTATTATGTATGTTTTAGGAATGTTGTTTGTATGTATGAATGTATGTATGTAAGTAAGTTTATGTATTAAGACGTAGAATTTTATATTTCTATGTTTTATTAATATTATTTTTATGTTATGTATTTATATATATATGTATGTATTAAGTCCTGTTTATGGATGGGTTTTTATGTATGTAATATTAGTTGTAGTATGTAATGTATATAATTTATGATTATGTTTGTATGTATGTTGTATGTATGTATATTTTGTAAAAGTGTTTTGAAAAAGATGTTTTTTTGTATGTATGTGTGTATGTATTTATGAAAAGTATTAGTTTATGTATGTATATAGTATTTTGTATGTGAAAAGTGTGTATGTAGGTTTTATATTTTTTGGGGGTTAAAAAAGGGTTTAAATGTTTTTAAAATTTTTGTGTGTATTTTAGGGTTTTTTGGGGGAAAGTATGTATGTATTATGTGTGTATATATTTTTTTTATTTTTTAAAATGTATATATGTTTATTTTATATTTGCACATTTTATTTTTATGTATGTAAGTATGAAATTAAGCATGGAGTGAAAATTCGAAAGAAAAGTGTTTTATGTGGGCGGGAAAAATTTATGCAGTATATTTTGTATACGTATGTAGAAAATTTTGGGGTTTTGAAAATTTTTTTTAAAAAGTATGTAAAAAACCAAATTTTATGCATGCGTGCATATAAAACTTTTTCCTGCCTGTTAAATTGTGCAGTGGACTGGCCCTTTGTTACTTTTTAATTTGGATCAGAAATGTTTAAAAATTTATTTTAAAATATCCTTTGCATGGGGTTATGAAAGGTTAAAAAAAAAATAAAAATTTCCCCCTTCCCCTTTAAACCCAAAACCAGGCCACAGGCCCCCTTTTTAAAACGTTCGAAGCCTGCAGAAAAAAATTTACTCCGGGGTTTGTCTGAAGACCCAAAAAGGGTTTTTGGGACCAGGGGCCCATTATCCGCCCAAACCGGGGGGGAATCCATTTTGTATTTTGTTATTGTTAAAAAGCATAAATATGTGTGTGTGTGTCTTTTTTAAAGGGTTTTTTTTGTCTTTTTGGGGCTGTTTTTCTGTTTTTTCTGCTGTTGTTTGTGCCCTTTTTTCCTCTCTTCTTTATTTTCTTTGTTTTTTCCCCCTTTTTTTTGTTGTCGTCTCGTCTGTCTGTCTCTTTTTTTCGTCGTCCTTGTTTTCTGTTGTCCTGTCTGTCTGTCTGTCCTTTATTTCGCCCTTTTGTATTTTGTTGTTGGTTTTGTGGTGTGTTGTGTGTTTTGTGTTTTGGCGCCGCGCGCGGGGGGCGTGTGTGTCCATTTTGTATTCTCTCCCCCTCTTTTCCCCTTCCTCCAAGGTAGAAAATCACTTGCTCAGGGAGTTTGTTTTTATTCCCCCCCGACCCCAAAACCCCCTTTTGGGGAACCCTTTTGCTCAATTAAAACCCATAGGGGGATTAAAACCCCTTTTGCCCCTTTTTCGGGGAGCAACCCAAACCATTTGCCTGGAAAAAAATGCTAAAATTTTTCCCCCTCGAGCATAAGAAAAAAAGTTTACTGAACAAAATCAACACCTTAAAAGGGCCCTTTTAAACCCCCTGCTTCGGGGAACCCCGGGAAACCCCTCACAATTGCGTATTTTTATAATATAAGTCCAAAAAAAGGTGACTGCCCCCTTTAAAACAACAACAACAACAACAACAAAAACAAAAAAAAAACAGAACGCGTATTTAATACAACCAAAAAAGGGGCAGGTGCAATTTTTTAAACCCCCTGGCCTTTGTCAAGCGAAAGGGAAAGGGGCACAAACAAACAAAAATCAAAACAAAAAATTAGGAGAAATTTTGTGTTGATGATTTACGCTACGCTTGACAAAAAGGGCCGTTTTGGGCCGGGGAAAACCCTGTCTTGTTGGTTGTATTGAATTCGCGTTTGATTCTTTTTTCGGGGGGTGTTTCTGTGTGTGTGTGTTGTGTTTTTTGTGTGTGTGTGTTTTTTATTTTTTGTCCCCTTGGGGTTTTGTTGGGGGGGTGTGTGTGTGTGTGTTGTGTGTGTTAAATTTTTTTGTGTGCGGGGTGTGTGGGGGGTGTGGGGGGTTGTGTAGTGTGTGGTGTGTGGGGGTGCCTGCGGGGGGCCCCGGCGTTTCCCCGTATGGGGGGTGTGTGTGGGTTTGTTTTATTTATTTTTTTTTTTTTTTTTTTTTTTTTTTTTTTTCAAGGGGAGCCGGGGGTTTTTTGCAGGCTTTTTTAAGGTTTTGCCTGGGTCATTTGGATCTTTCCATCAATCCTTGTGGGGGTTTGCCTTTTTTAAAAACTTTTAAAAAAAAAAAAATATTTTAAAAAATTTATGAATTTGAAGCTAGGGGGAAGGGGGGGGGGGCCGCCCTCTGGGGGTCCCCGGGGAAAAAATTTGGGGCTTTGCCACCTCATCCCCCCCGACCTCAGGGTTTTTTGGGCCCATCTAGGGGGGGCCCCCGGACCTGGGCCCCTCGTGGGTTTATTGTAGGCTTAAAAAAGGTTGTACCGGATCATTTTTGGGGGGTTTTCTCCATGGGGTGAAGTTAGTGCCATGGGGGAAATTTTTATTTCCCCTCGCGGGACGTCATCCCCTTAGAAACGAAAAAAGAAACGAAATCTTTTATAGTTTTTTTGGCACGTCACCCGCACCAAAACCAAAGAAAATTCCCCTTGTTTTTGGACTTTTCCCCCGCCTGAGCCACCCAGCGGCATGTACTTGCTTGGTTTGCTCCCCCAAAACGGGGGGGGGATCTTGTCTGTTGTTGGGGGTTTTGCTTTTTCCCCCAAAAAGCCGCTCTGGTTTAAGGGGATAATTCCCCTTGCTGGGGTTTTGAGTGTGTGTGTGGGGGTGGGGTTTTGGGTGTGGTGTGGTGTGTGGGGGGGGGTGGGTTTTTTGTTTTTAGTGTGGTGTGTGGGGGTGGTGTGTATGTTTGTTGTGTGTTTTGTGGGGGGTGGGTTTTTTTTGGGGGTGTGTGTTTTTTGGGGGGTGTTTGGGGGGTTGTGGGGTTGTGTTGTGGTGTGTGGTGTTTTCGGTGTTCCGTTGTTTTTGGGTTTTGTGTGTGTGGGGGGGGTGTGTGTGTTGTATGTGTGTGTTGTGTGTGTGGGTGTTGTTTGTGTGTGGGGGAGAGAGAGAGAGAGTGTGTGTGTGTGTGTGTAAAAGGGTGTGTGTTTGTGATTGTATTGGGGTTAAGGGCGGGTGGGAGGGTGGGGTACGTTGGTGGGGGTGTGTGTGTGTTGTGTGCTTGGGTGGTGTGGGGGATTAAATGGGTTTTTGTGGGGGGGTGTGTATGGGGGGGGTGTTTGTGTTGTGTGTGTGCGGGGTGTGTGTGTTTCGGGATTTTTTTACATTATGTTTGTATGTTGGTGTTGTGTGTGTGAAATTGTCGGGGGTGTGTTACTTAAAGTTTTTGTGTGTGGGGTGGGTGTGTGGGTGTGGTGTTTTGTTTTTGTGTATGTTTTTTGTGGGGGGTTGTGTGTGTGTGTGGGGTGGTTGTGAAAGGGGTTTGTTGGTGTTGGGTGTGTGTGTGTGTTTTTTTGTGTTTTGTGTGTGTGTGTGTGTGGGTGTGTATTTGTGTGTGTGTGTTTGTTTTTTGTTTGGGGGTTTTTGTGTGGTGTGTGTGTTTTTTTGGTTTTTTGTGTGGGTGTGTGGTGTTGTGTGTGTTGTTGTTGTGGTGTGTTTTGTGATGTGTGTGTGTGAAGGGGGGGTTTACTTTGGGGGTGTGTGTGTGTGTGTGTGTGTTGGTGTTTTGTTTTTGTGGTGTTTGGGGGTGTTTTGTGTGTGTGTGTTTTTTTGTGGGTTTTGGGTTGTGTTACGGTGTGGTGTTTTTTTGTGTGTTGGGGGTTTCTTTAAATTTTGTGTGTCGTTGTTGGGTGTGTGTGTGTTTTGTGTTGTGGGGGGGTTTTGTTTGTGGGGGTTTTTTACTTTTTTTTTCCTTTTTTTTTAAATTTTCATTTTTTTAAAAAATAAAAAAAAGAAACTTAAAGCTTGCCTTTTTGGTCCAAATTTTTCCCGGGGGAAAAATGACAATGGAATATGGGAATGTTGATGTAGTTTTTTTTGGGGACCTGTATGAATTTAAAATTTCTTTCTGCGCTGTTTTGATCAATTTTTGGTCCATTTTTTTTCGAAAGGGACACACACCCCGGGATCGATATCGTGTTTTTAAACTGATCCCTTTTTAACAATAACAAAAACTTAAGCACCCTTTTTTTAATTAAAACCCCTTTTACTCCCGAACTTTTCCCCAAATGCCCCCAAAATTCCCTTTTGACTCCCCCACCCATCCCCCCAAATGCCAAAACTTAAACCCTTTTTCTCCCCAAAACCCAAACCCCCAAAAGCCCCCAAAAATTAAACCCCCTTTACCCACCCCCCCCAACTGCCAAAACTTAAAAATTTTATTCCCCCCCCCAAAAACCCCCAACTGCCAAAAAATTTAAACCCTTTGGGGTCCTGCACCCTTTTTCCCCCAACGCCCCCAAAATTAACCCCTTTTACTCCTCACCCCTCCACCAACGCCAAAACTTAACCCTTTGACTCTTGCACCCTATCTCCCCTTCCCCTAAGGAACGGTGGGGGGGGGAGGGTTTGCTGGCGTGGGGCGAAATACGGAAGTGGTGGATAGGGTGAGAGAATGAAAAAAGGGGTTAATTTTCGCTTTGCTAGGATGGTTACAAAACAGGATGTGGGGGGCTTTTGGGCGGGGGCAAAAAGGGGAAAAGGACATCCCCATTTACCACATAGGGGGATCTATATTCCCCCTGACATCAGGAAACACACTTTTTTTATAAACTTTGGGGGCCCCCCTTTGGGGAAAAAAAACAGCCCCCTTTTTAACCCCAAAAATGCCTATCAATTTTAAATCAGGAAAGGAAAATTTTGATGTTTTATAGAAAAACCAAACTGTTGTACGGGTTTTTAGGCTTTTTGGCAGTCAACAAACAAAGCCCCAACAAAATTTTTGGGGGCCGAATGTGATTTTTTTAAAAAAATTTTGAGAGTTTTCCGGACAGAAAGAAAACAAAAAAAGGGGAGTCCTTTTTTGGGGCAGCAAAATAGAAAAATCATAAGGAAGATTAGGGGAAAAACAGGCAAAATTTTTTGGGGATTTTATGAGGAAGGGGGGGTTTGGGGCCCCCGGGCACAAAGGGGGAAAAGGGGGGAAAGAGAGCCCCGGGGGACCCGGGGATAAAAAATTCTGGGCGGGGGTTGCAGATTGGGGGGGGGGGGGGGGGTGGGGGGGAAGTTGGGGGGAAAGAGAGAAAGACAAATGGAAGTCCTGATCGTAACGCCATTGGCAGGGCATGATGATGAAAACCTTTTTTGGGGTTTTTATAAAAAAATGGGTACGCCATTTTTGGTTATTTTATTAAACAGTGGGTGACGCCCCTTTTTGGGGTTTTTTTCAAAAACATGGGTGAGCCTTTTTTTGGTTATTTTTCATAAACATGGGTGACGCCCCTTTTTTTTGGTTATGTTCATAAA
>JAPXFY010005573.1:0-14680 GCA_030674185.1 Monoplex corrugatus
TTCAACATTGTTTTGCGCAACGGAAAAAAATCTGCAACCTCAAGTGGCACGAATGGGTGTCCATACCCTTCAAGTTCTGAGGAAGTTTGGCCTCGCCAAACTATCAGAAACATATCTCTTAACATGCCAGCTTCGCTGTCTTGTGGAAGACAACCACATCTCAAAGACACTTCTCCTGAAGAGTCCAAGCAAAGATACCACAACCGACGGAAGACCGCTAAAGCAATACAAAATGTACCTTGAAGACCATCAGGCCATGAACATCAAATCACCAACCGGGAAGCCAGGTTGTCCGCAACAAAGAAATCTGGTGACAGCAAGAACATGCTGATCATATCACGTTTAACAGAGCAGAACAGTTACAATTAATAGGATAAGGACAAGCGTAAGCAGTACCCAAAGATCGCAGGGCGGCCCTTTCCAAGCAGGCACCTTTGGAAATCATGTGCCTCCATAATCGGACTTTTATATCCCAACGATAAGGAACCACATCCGGGCGATAAAGGACCAACATGGCACCTCATATCTGTTTTGGTCAATGGGAGATCTATCATACAATTACAATTCTTTTGAATGAAATACTATCCCAACAATAACGTATGTCCTGATGCCAGGTGATAAATAGTGGAAGTAAACATAGAGTAGACCACTGTCACCACAATCTCAAATCTTAGTTGAAACTCCATAGCATTATGATCATAATCCCCATTCTCATGAAACCATATCATAATGGCAGTTGTGAAGATTGTCCCATATTCTTTGATCCATTAATGCCCTGATCTCTCGGAGACCTCAGTATACGGTTTCCTGACTGTTTCCATAGCGTGAGTTTCATTCTAGTTTGTAGTATTGTTTGCCAGTTCTTAATGGCTTGTTAATGCCGAAAGGGCCATGGATGTGTGGTAATCCATACCAGAATCGCTCAATAGGTCCGGTCTGTCACTGAGCTTTTTTCTTCATTCCTAGAATTTTAATGGGCTAATGGTTCATTAGTTAGTTAGGACTTGAACAGTCAATACTGAACTCAACTTAGGTGACCCAGATTCAGTGGCAGCGAACCTCATATGGCAGGTTGTCCCTACAGCGGCCTGCGACGTATCTGGCTTCCCATCTGACCTTCTGCACGAGAACTTTAACTACATGAACTTGGGGTTGATGGTGTGTTTTGAAGAGAGGTGTAATGAATGGCTTTATTATCAGACGCTGCTGAGGTGGTACCGAAATTGGGACGGAAAAGAACTACCACCAAACCCCCAACCACAACCATTACCGCTCCTTCACCACCACTTTGAACAAATAAACATCAACAACAACACCAACAACGCTAATTAACAACAAGAACGCTAAAAAACAACAGCAATTATCACAAATATGATCATACAAAACAAAAACAAACCAAACTGAAACAAAACAAAACAAAACAAAACAAAGAAACAAGAGTTATTGAGAATATTCAAATTAAAAAGTGAAAAAAAATACAAGCCACTTAATTGCAGGATTTTTTATTAATAAACGTTAAGACAGCTGCTTCAATGTATGGAGGTAGGGTTGTATAATCAGTGTCGTCATTCCGTTAACTCCATATCTTATCAGACCGGATCTTCCGTGGTGAAATTCGACACCGTTCTTCAATGGTCATCACAGTGCAAGTCTACAACTTGTTCTCAACGTTTGCGATGTAATTCACCTTTTACTTTTTAATTCCCTAGAACCTTGGCTTGGAATACAATCTCCTCTGCCATAGGTTACTTTTCCTGCAACTGAAAGCATGCCATATATTTCATCTTCACCTACAAAAGACGACTACGGTAAACACACGTACTCCACGTTATGTTCCACTTCAAGCTATTCAGCTCGCTACTGACGTCAAGTCATGTCCTGTCCCGCGACAAACCCATGATAGTAACAAAACTGATAGATAAAGGAAGGAAGATGAAAGACGAAGAACTATAGCAATTGTAGAGGTCTTATACGTATATGAATCGCAAGTTCAAACTGAACGCATCACCAACCTATCCCCTGGCGGACAAGAAGACCAACAGCTAGACATATATCGCCACCATGTTGGCTCTATCAAGTAGAGCGGACTAGTGGAGTATGACCACGACTACAATTCACTGACCGCCATAGTTTATGTCAACTGGCAGTGACTGGATAAAACAGGCCACATTCATCATCCAGAAGTGTCCTAACTCGTAGGACGTACAACACCGAGAAGAATAATAATAAGAAGAAGTATCGAATGATAATAATACTAACAATGATAATATAATAATAATGACAATAAAATAAATAGAACAATTAAAAACAACACCAACAATAAAAATAATAATATATACTAATAATAATAATAATAATAATAATAAAAATAATAATAAAATAATACAATAATAATAATAATAGTAATAATAATATTAATAATAATAATAATAATAATAATCATAATAAGGAAAGAAGAAGAAGAATAACAACAACAACAACAACAATAACGAACAACAACAACAACAACACAACATCAACAACAAACAACAACAAGATAAAGAAGAAGGAAAAAAAGAAGAAGGAGGAGGGAAGGAGAAGAAGAAGAAGAAGAAGAAGAAGATGGACGAAGAAGAAGAAGAAGAGAAGAAGAAGAAGAAGACAACAACAAGAACAACAATAACAAGAATAAGAAAAACAAGAACAACATTAACAAATAACAAGAAAAACAAAAGAATCAGTGTCTTAATAAATGGGGAAGGACTGAATGAAAAAAAAAAGACCAAGAAAGAAAGAATAGAGCTTTCCCCAGGCCCGACCCCAAAAATTAGATTCGGATTCTCTTATATTGTATGTTAGCGTCGAAGACAACCAAATCATTTCTGAGAGGTGAGTGAGAGAGAGAGGAGAGAGATAAGATAGATAGAAGAGGAGAGAGAGAGAGAGAGAGAGAGAGAGAAGAGAAGAGAGAAAAACTGAAACTGAAACTGTTTATTGTCATTTACCCTAAAAGGTCTTTGTGACAATGGGATAACAAATTTTCCCCAGTATGCGTACACATAATCCACTTTCTTTAGTATGTGCGCAAATTCTTACACTGACATAATAACATAAAATATCGAACAACCATTCCTTCCCTTGAACAGTCCCGAACATATTCAAATCATATATAATGAACAATCATTCCATATTAACCACTACTCTACTCAACAAAATCAAAGAAAACAACAACAAAAAATATCAGAACAGTGTTCCCACAATCAGGCGCCAATAAATTGTGTCTAGGATTAGACAAACCAAAATCTTTTTCACACACCCACACCCACTCACACGCATCCATATACTCTCACAACGCGGGGCGCGCGCTCGTGCTCACACAACACACACATCAAAACTGGATATGAAGAAACATCATGGCTAGACGACACCCAAACCTTTACATTTAGTGATAATAATAAATCTTCGACATAACTGCCCCAAAATAATCTGTTAACAAGGCCATCATCAATGCCTTTTATTTATTTTGTTTTTTTGGTTGTTTTTGTTTTTTGATGTTATGGTTAACCATGTATAGAAGACCCTTAAGTGCCTATATACCCTTAACAATATCCCCACTTCTAACATAAATCGAACAAAGTATACCATTATTTTCATATTATTAGCTACTCTTAAATTATCGGCAAACAAAGCAAAATAGAGCAAAATTGAAAACAGCACTTTACAAAACAGTCTATAATAAAGCGTCTTCTTTTGGAGTTAACGTGATATAGCCCACATCATTCAAAAGAGATTAAAATTAATCCCAGTATGATATTGTCTAGCCTAATTGACGGGCTTGTAAGATGTTTGATTCTTATTTTTTGGGCTTCCGCAATGTATAGTCACTGATTTGAAATTATACTTCGTCATCTGGAGATTGACAAAATAGATACAAGACAACCCCCTATGGTCTTTTGCCATGGACTGAATTCAAAAACTTTCATTTCCACTAAGTAGCAAAAATTTGGCATTGGAATAAAAAAGAGGTTTTTTCATTATCGACATTGTTTTTCCACATTAGGGGCAAGGATATACAGTGGACGTTTCCCATGTAGAAACCAATTTTTATTTGAGCATTGAGATACCAAGTGTATTCTTAAATGTAAATCTTGCGTATAATTATTCTTTGCCATTATATCCTGTAACAACACTGAGATATTATCGGTTTTGAAAAACATCTTTAAATGAGAAGAACCAACTATATTTTTTCTTTTGTTTTTCCATATCTGAGTTGCCAATTTTTGTTACACGACACAAATAAGCCTAGTCTTTTAATTCATTAATAAACAGACACTCTATCCTACTCCTTCTCCCTGGGACAACCACACGATTCCAAACCAAGTTCTGATAAAGCCTTTTTTTACTCTGATAGTCCCAGTTCTTGTTTTCCTATTTTCCATTTGAGTAACCATCATTTCTATAGCCTGTTTTACATAAACCGAGATCGTGGAATCCTTAACCCAATTTCAACTCAGTATTTAATACTCTTCACAAAGGTCTAATGTATAAAGGATATTCTTCCAGTTTCTTCCGAATAAAAAACCAGTATTATAAGAGAGAATATGGTACAGCCAAAAAACGTTATAAAGGCATATGTATGGCACTTTATTCCATATGTGGAATTACAGTATAAGACCCCAAACTATCATCTGCATATGTTAGAAAAGGTTCTATCTGTGATCAAACTTTTCCAATATAAATTACAATCAATAGAATTGAGCTTCCGTAAAGGAATTTAAGATTTCAATAACAACCATTTTTCCCTTTATTACAAGAAATCTTCCCATGCATAATTTAAACTTAATTTGTTCGAAAATAAATATTCCTAAGTATTTATAAGAATAACAACTTTTAAACCTCGTTACATCATAGAACCATTTTTCGTGATTTTGATAAATGTCCACACCTACCTAAAATCATAAAAATAGTTTTTTATCCAAGTTAACTGTTAAAGCTAGTCGATCCGCTTCTTCCTTTAAACATTTAACTGGTTTTGTAAGCCTTTGACTGTACCAGAAGAAAGAACAACATCGTCAGCAAACAGCAATATGAAATTTCCAATAACCCCAGGGATAATTTGAATGCCCATGCCTGCCTTTTCTTGACAGTTCCACTGCTAATTCATTAATGAAAAAATGAAAACAATAGAGGAACACAATTGACAAGCCCTCTGTTTCACTCCTTTAGGGAGCATTCAAAAAAATCTGAATATACACACTTCACACGCACGCATGCAAACACAGAGATTATAAACTCCTCTCTTAGGGCCATATATTAATTATACCATTCACACCTACTTTAACGTAATAAATTCAAAGAATTATTACATTTCAACAGGAATCGAATTCCTTCCTAAAATCCACAAATGCAAACATAAAGTATCATATTTAAAAGTAAATGCTTCTTGCACAAGGGAGTAAAGTGTGAAAATATGATCAATTGTACTGTATTTTGCTCTAAATCCAGCTTGTTCTTCAACTATTTTCTCTTCTTTTTCTCCCCACCTTTGTTAATCTCTTAAATCAAAATATATTATAAACTTTACTCACTTAATACTTGTTAAGCGACTCCTCAATAATTATCTGTAATTATTCACATCTCCTTTTTTATGAAGATTGGATATAATGGACCTTTAGCCCAATTCTGACGGAAAATAGCCATTACAAGAAAGCTTGTAACAATAAATGGGACAATGGAAATCAATTACATTAGCATTTGCATGTTTTTTAACAATTCGCTGATTATATGATCTGGTCCTGCGCTCTTTCCTGCTTTTCAAATGCCTGAAACACGCAGGTCACTATCAACTTTAGTTATAGGCTCATTGAAAAGGGTCTCAAAATTAATTTCTTCCTCTACTATATAACACTCTGTGCAGTATTATCCCCCCGATAACATTGAAAAACACTGCAGAAATGGATTGTACCATTGTTCAATAATAGATTATCATTGTACACAAAATGGCCTTTCTATTAACAGATCATATTATTGACCCATAATGTCCTGGAGTCATTGAATGGAATCTTTGAGTGTTCATATTATCCTTATCATCGTATTCCCTTTACTTTCGTTATTCCTTAGAATAACATACTCTTTTCGCGATAGGAGACAATAAATGGTCATCTCTTTTATTCTTTTTTTTCTTTTTCTGTTTGGCATCTCTGGATCTTTTCAGTAGCCGTCTGAACCTTCTTGTTTCTTTCTTTCACATTCCTTATCAAACCAATCATGATCTGTTTCTTTTTTGTCCTTGTCTCACACTGATCGTAACCATACACGCAGCTGCCCCGCATAAAGCCTTAGTAACTGCTCCGAACTGTCATTTCACATTATAATCTAACAAACCGAAAGCTGTCTGTTTTAGAAAAAAAACAATTGTTTGAACTCAGAACCATCAAGCTTTTGTACAACTAAACTTGCTAAAACTTCAGACCATACAATTTTTTCTTCCCCTTTTTGTCTTGCACATTCTACATATTTAATGATTATTTCCCCCTTTTCCATATTACCTCACCAGGTAGAATGCCATGAATCAACACAGTTACCAAACCCGTAAATCAAAGCATGAAACCAGATTATATGGAACAAGAAAAATAGTCAATCACACTACAACCCGTTTTGAGACACAAAAGTGTATTCAACGACCCTCTTATCTCCATCACAAAAAACCATTACAAATAACCAATCCAAACATGAAACATAAGTTCAACAATGTTTTGGCCAAAACTATTCACAGTTTTCATCTTTATAACAACGTACAGCACATTCATATATACATCCTGTTCCATACTCAAAGTCTTCCAATAAGTAGTACATGTCTTCAGTCGCAAACTGTTTCGTGAACCTGTTTCTATAGCCATGAGAATCTCCCATAATTATAAAAAGTGTTTTTTTCCTTTTCAAACTGTTGTACGCATTACAATCTTCCAGCATCAAGATCCACATCTTTATTAATGTTTCGTTATTATCTAGGGCTTCCTTCTGGCGCAACATAGCTTGCAATCAAAATCAGATCTTTGTCTAAATCAAAATACATTTTTGTTTACACTGATGAGAGAGAGAGAGAGAGAGAGAGAGAGAGAGAGAGAGAGAGAACTCAGAACTCATAACCAGAATTGGGTTTAGTGTACATCGGGGGCCTTAGGCCACCATACAAAACACATGTGATGAAATTGGGGAAGTGGAGTCAGGGTCTTGACAATTTCCACAAATATATACATATTAACACACACCACTATATATTAGATTCCAGTACAAGACGTATAACATTACATGTACACACATAAATATATAAAGAATATAACACGAGCACAATAAATCACCGCAACTATGTTACAGAATCAAAAGATCTCTACTTTATTGTTGTATTGCATCGCGGATATTTAATCGTAAAATCAGAATTATAATTTACATAACGTCTTATATTTCAAACAACTATACATCAGTTTAGATAGACAAAAAATCATCTGATCACAGTTTGGTCAACAAAGAGAACAACTGGCATAAACTCAAAGCCAAATCACATCGTTTAAAAAAATAGTAAAATAATCAAACAAAGCGCTCCTATGTATCGATCGTCCGAACAAAAAATCGATGACCAATAAATTCCTAGTAAAATTAAATCAATGAATTATAACTTATCCAATGAAATCGTCCATCAGTTATCATGGAGAACTTAGCAAAATGATATTCACCTGCCAGCCCTCAATCAACCAAAGACTCAACCACAGATGAGAAATCAAATCTATCAATTGATTAAGCATCTAACCAAACAAATTAATAACCAGTGAATTTATCAATCAGATCATCAATCAATCTTCTAATCATCAATCAATTCAATCCATCAATCAACCGAATCAATCCATCAAAACAACCAACTCCTCGAATCAACCAATCTATCATAATCCAATCAAAATCCATCAATCATCAGTATAGTCGATCATCCCTATACATCAAAAATATCATCCAAAATAACTGCAAAATCCATAACAGTTTACAAACCCGACTCTCGCGCAAGTCAATATCCATTACTCACTGACATAGTTCCATTTAATCAACAATCCATCATCAATAATCAAACATTCACCCAATCAGCAAACAAATGGTCATTTTGTAATAAATCATCACCCGATGAAATAATGGCAATCCATTTAAACAAGCAATCTGTCATCCAAATGATCATTCACAATTCGGATATTTCCTGACAAAATAATCACAAAAGGAATTAACAGGTTAATCAACCACATTACCAAATCGTTGCTCCTTTGTCACCTTTGAATAGTAGGAAGACTCATAATTTGAGCTCATTCGACATGTACCTTCCTAAAGACACAATAAATCATGCAATATGAAGGAGTGATTGTCGCTATTAAATCATGAATTGAACATTTCAAGAAATCATGTCACAGGACTTGAGAGCACTCCTTGGAGTATTATCAATACTGGTAAGGAACATGTGAAGACATATACAAAACACAATACGTTAATATCCAAAACCTTTGACTCTAATAATAACACATATGAATGGTTATTGATCCATTTAGCACAATAATACTGTTGACAGTTTGTAAGACATTTTTCAAATTTTATGTTTTCTTGGGGTTAATTTAGATTCATTATTTTCATTCGTGTCTAATATGTCATGAAAAACAAACCTGGGACACATTGTATCATGGTGTGCAAATATTGCATGAGTAATGTACCGATATTGTAATTTTACAGATTCTAACAGGAAATTACATTCTCAGGGTCCAGTGTATAACAAGGTCCATTCATATATACAATGTAAAATGAGCTCATTTTTTTCAACTTGTGTCCTTGCAAAATGGGCATCTTCTGTGAAGCACATTCACACTGTAAACGATGTGTAATTGTTATTTGAGTGTGTATTGAAACACAGAATCGTAAACAGTAAACACAACTCTAAAACAATACTATCCATGTAGGAAATATATTTTTCTTTTTCCAAAAATTGTTTTGAAAGATCTGTAGTTCGCCGTATCTCGTCGCGATCTCTTTGCACCAGTCCATCCATGGATATACAAGTCAACAATCTTTGACTGAAGTATGTTTAAAAAATGCATTACATCTGCCACACTTTTGCTGGCATCAAACAATGTTAATCTAGTCTCGCACAAGAATTTTCCTTACATCTGATACCCAACAACCTTTCCCATATATATGTCTAGTTCTAGTACAATACAGTAAGCTTAATGCGTTAAACTTATCAACAGCCATTTTTGCAACTGTTTTAAACCAATATATTAATCAAGAAATACTAGAATTTATATATAGAGGGCAATCTTCCCAGATCAGCATAGTACCATCGATGTTTTGGTAGCCTTACAGGAACACCCAAAAATCTTTGCATGCATTAAATGGTACCTTTTCAAATGTGCTGCATTCTGTTTAATCCCCAGACTTCAGATGTAAAAAATATGTATGGGCTGTATCATCGCATCAAATAATTTAAAGGAAAATCCCCAATGTCATTTCCTTGTATTTCTGAAAAGCCCATTTGAGCTGTACAACTGCTTTCTTTCCTTTGTTATGCTAAATGTTTAAGTGCCTTTTCTTTACACTTAACCATTGTTGTAAAACTAAAGCCTGAATACCAATAGTTGTTCACCACCTCCAATCTATTTACCATCAAAAGAACCATTTTTCTCCTGCTTTCTCCCCAGCAAAAACCCCCTTACCTAAACACCATAAATCTATGTTTTTAAACAATATTTTATAGTTTAATTTCATGTTGTAACAGTTACGAATATGTGACCTTCCCATCACAGGAATGATCCTCTTGTCCACTGGCAGCGTTTTGCACAATGGGGCAAAATAAGAGAGAGGTTGAGTCCAGTGGCTCAGATATGGAGGTGTTGAATTTAGCGGATACCGGAAACCCTTCCTCACATTCTGCATTCATTAAATTACGCATATAGTGTTCTTATCTTATAAGTGAAAAAGATATATTTGCATTACCTAAACCCAACAAGTAGGATGCTGATTTTTCACTTTCGTTTTCTTGATTTTCTCAAAAAGTGATACGGAAGAGTGCCATGTGATGAAGGCTTGGACCTCAGGTATCTATTGTATCGATTTTGAAATGGTTTTCTTTCTACATTAGAGAAAGAGCGTAACTGTATATTAGAAGCAATGAAAAATTGAAAACAGCCTGAAAGTGACAAGTGCCTCATTTTGTGGGTGGAAAGTCCACATAATAGAACATCCAATTGATTCTGTAAACCATAGGAGAAGTTTTGTAAAACAACACCATATCATCTGCCAAAAATTAAAATGAATAATTCCAAAATACCTGGTAGTAACTGAATACCATGTTTGCCTTTGTCGGCCATGTTATTTGCTAACTGATTGATGTAATACGGTAAAATATTGTTGGGCTCAGAACACAACCCTGGTCTGACACAACCTTGGAAATTCAAACCTTTCTTAGAGAACTTGTACACGACGTATACACGAAAATAGTGACTAGTCCATGAGCCATAATAGCAGCAAGAAATTATTCCTTTAAGCTCCCACGTGTACAATACATTGGGAGAAGTATGTCCATACTGACAGAATGCAAAAGCTTTTTTGAAATCGACAAAAGCAATATATAATTTTCTGCCTTTCTCCTCTTGCTAAGACATTTCTTTTCTAGAATGATGGCATTGCAAAGTGAAATCTATATCAAAATAGATTGAATATTTATTACGAAATCCTGCCTCGACTTTCTGAAATCACATTGATCATTTTCTAACCAGGATACAAATCTCGTGTTTCAATATTGACGTATAACATTTTGATATTATGCTTATCTAGAGAGATATCTCTATAGATAGTCCGCGAAATTCAGGATCCCCATTTCTTGTAAATAGGAATAAAATTGGCTTTTTTTTGCCCACTCTTTAGGATTATATCCCTCGGCTAAAATTAATACTAAATTAAATAATTATGAGAGAAACAACTGAATATCTATATCACTTGGAGAGAGAGAGAAGAAAGAGAGAAGAAAGAGAGAGAGAGAGACAGACAGAACATAGAGAGACAGACAGACAAAGAGACAAGACAGGAGACCAGAACACAGAGGGACCACTCACATACAGAAAGATAGAGAGAAGAGAGAGAGAGACAGAGAACAGACAGAGAGACAGAGAGAGACAAAGACATACAGACAGACCGCGACAGAGATAGAGAGAGAGAGAGAGGAGAGAGAGAGAGAGGGGGGTAACAGAGATACAAAGAGAACAGACAGACAGACAGACATAGAAAGAATGTGAGAAGACAGAGAGACCAGGATACACAGACAGACAGATAACAGACAGACCGAGGCAGGCATAGGCAGACCCAGAAAAAGAGAAACTGACAGAGACAAAGACAGAGGTGAAGAGACAGAGTGACAGACACAGGCAAACAAAGATAGACAGACAGACAAACAGATATAGTAACTCTGATATCCAATTTCACTGGGAATACTAATTTAATCGACAGATAAAACATAAAACAATTTTCCAAGAAAAAATAATCCCAATGTCGAAAGCAAAAACAATAAACCAAAACAAAAAAAGGAAAAAAGGGTGACCTGTTGAATTCTGATGTCTCCATTGCTGAGCAGTTACAGAAACGTCCTGAAATCTGTTGAAAAAAGACAACAAAAACATTAAAAACACTAAAACCAATCTCTTGTTCCAATCAATCAATCAATCAATCAATTATCAATCAATCAATCAAGTCAAGCAAAGCAAGCAAGGAAGCAAGCGAGCGAGCGAGCATGCGAGCGAGCAAACGAGCGAGCGATCCATCGATCCATCGATCCATCCATCAATCCATCCATCCATGCCATCGATCCATCCATCCATACCATCGATCCATGATCCATCCCATCCATCCATCCATCCGACAATGCCATCCATCCATTCCATCCATCCATCCAACCAACCATACCATCCATCCTATCCATCATAAAACAGTCAATCAGTCAATATACATGTAATCAGCAATCATTCACTTATCAATCAATTTGCAATGACAGAGAAGTTATTGCGATGTGATAGCAAACAACATCACCACAGTTACAATTTTTGCATCACGGGTCCACATCTCTCACTCTCTCTCTCTGTGTTCACCTCTCTCCACACACACACACACACAAAAACACACACACATGCACGCAATACGATACACACATATATGCACGCAACACACTTTGTCTGTACACAAACAAAAACAAATATGATCAATCAAACCAACTATCAAGCATGAATAAACACAACACACACCCACACACACACACACACACACGAAGATACACACACACATACACACACTCACACACACACACACACACACACACACTCACACGAACACACACACACACATGAACACACACACACACACACACACACACACCACACACACATCAAGCACAAGACATCAAATTATAAACAGTCCAATCTCACTCTGGACAAATGAGATAGTGACCAGAAGACGAATATGCGAAGAAGAATGCGATGAGGCGAAGAAGAAGAAGAATGCGAAGAAGAAGAAGAATGCGAAGTAAGAATGCGAAGAAGAAGAAGAATGCGAATGAAGAAGAATTGCGAAGAAGAAGAAGAAGAAGAACCTAATGCGAAGAAGAATGAAGAAGAAGAAGAAGAATGCGAAGAAGAAGAAGAATGCGAAGAAGAAGAAGAAGAAGGAAAAAGAAGAAGGAAAAGAAGAAGAAGGGAAGAAGAAGAAGAATGCGAAGGGAAAAAAAGAAGAAGGGAAAAAGAAGAAGAAGGGAAAAAGGGAAAAGAAGAAGAAATCAAGAATGGAAGAAGAAGAAATGAAGAAGAAGAAGAAGAATGAAGCAGAAGAAGAAGAAGAAGAAGAAGAAGATAGAAGAAGAAGAAGAAGAAGAAGAAGAAGAAGAAGAATGAAGAAGAAGAGAAGAAGAAGAAAAGAAGACGAAGAAGAAGAAGAAGAAGAAGAAGAAGAAGAAGAAGAAGAAGAAGAAGAAGAAGAAGAAGAAGAAGAAGAAAAGAAGAAGAGAATGCGAAGAAGAATGAATGCGAAGAAGAAGAAGAATGCGAAGAAGAAGGAAGAAGAAGAATGCGAAGAAGAAGAAGAAGAATCGAAGAAGAAGAAGAATGCGAAGAAGAAGGAAGAAGAAAGAAGAAGAAGAAGAAGAAGAAGAAGAAGAAGAAGAAAGAAGAAGAAGGAAAGAAGAAGGGAAAAAGAAGAAGAAGAAGAAGAAGAAGAAGAAGAAGAATGCGAAAGAAGAAGAAGGAAAGAACGAAGAAGAAGAAGAAGAATGCGAAAAAAAGAATGCGAAGAAGAAGAATGCGAAGAAGAATGCGAAGAAGAAGCGAAGAAGAAGAAGGAAGAAGCGAAGAAAAGAAGAAGAAATCGAAGAAGGAAGAAGAAGAAGAATGCGAAGAAGAAGAAGGAAGAGAAGAAGAATGCGAAGAAGAAGAATGCGGAAGAAGAATGCGAAGAAGAAGAAGAAGAAGAAGAAGAAGAAGAGAAGAAGAAGAAGAAGAAGAATGAAGAAGAATGGAAGAGAAGAAGAAGAAGAAGAAGAAGAAGAAGAAGAAGCGAAGAGAAGAATGCGAAGAAGAGAATGCGAAGAAGAATGCAAGAAGAAGAATGCAAGAAGAAGAAGAAGAATGCGAGAAAAGAATGCAAGAAGAAGAAGAAGAAGAAGGAAGAATGCGAAGAAGAAGAATGGAAGAAGAAGAAGAAGAATGGAAGAAAGAAGAAGAAGAAAGAAGAAGAAGAAGAAAATGAGAAGAAGAATGAACGAAGAAAAAGAAGAAGAATGAGAAGAGAAGAAGAAGAAGAAGAAGAAGAAGAAGAAGAATGCAAGAAGAAGAAGAGAAGAAGAAGAAGAAAGAAGAAGAAGAAGAAGAAGAAGAAGAAGAAGAAGAAGAAGAAGAAGAAGAATGGCGAAGAAGAAGAAGAAGAAAGAAGAAGAAGAAGAAGAATGCGAAGAAGAAAAGCGAAGAAGAAGAAGAAGAAGAAAAAGCGAAGAAGAAGACAAAGAAGAAGAAAGAATCGAAGAAGAAAGAAGAAGAAGAAGAAGAAGAAGAAGAAGAAGAAGAAGAAGAAGAAGAAGAAGAAAGAAGAAGAAGAAGAAGAAGAAGAAGAAGAAGAAGAAGAAGAAGAATGCGAAAAAGAAGAAGAAGAATGCGAAGAAGAAGAAGAATGCGAAGAAGAAGAAGAAGAAACGAAGAGATGAAGAATGCGAAGAAGAAGAAGAAGGAAGAATGAGAAGAAGAAGAAGAATGCAAGAAGAAGAAGAAGAAGAATGCGAAGAAGAAGCGAAGAAGAATGCGAAGAAGAAGAGAAGAATGCGAAAAGAAGAAGAAGAAAGAAGAAGAAGAAGAAGAAGAAGAGAAGAAGAAGAAGAAGAATGCGAAGAGAAGAAGAAGAAGAAGGAAGAAGAAGAAGAAGAAGAAGAAGAAGAAGAAAAGAAGAAGAAGAAGAAGAAGAAGAAGAAAAAAGAAGAAGAAGAAGAAGAAGAAGAAGAGAAGAAGAAGAAGAAGAAAAAGAAAGAAGAAGAAGGGAAAAAGAAGAAAAAAAGGAAGAAGAAGAAGAAGAAGAAGAAGAAGAAGAAGAAAAAATTGGAAAGAGACCCGAAGAATGGGATGGGGAAGGGGAAGGAGCGGGATGCGGGAAATTT
>JAPXFY010005574.1:0-2500 GCA_030674185.1 Monoplex corrugatus
TTTGTCCATGTTCGATGAAGCTCTCTTGAACAAATTTCAAATTCCGAACTAAAACAAACGGAACCTCCTGTGGATATTGAGCCTCTCTGTCTCTGTCTCTGTCTCTGTCTGTCTGTCTCTCTGTCTCACTCACACACACTCTTTTTTTCCTCTGTCTGTCTCTGTCTGTCTCTCTCTCACACTTTCTCTGTCTCTGTGTCTGTCTCTGTCCATCTGTCTGTCTCTCTGCCTATCAGTGTCTCTCTGTCTCTGTCTCTCTCTTTCTCTCTCTCTCTCTCTCTCTCTCACACACACACACACACACACATACACACACTGCCTCTCTGTTTCTCTGTCTGTCTCTCTCTATCCCTCTCCCTCTGTCTGTCTGTCTGTCTGTCTGTCTGTCATTTTCTTTTTTTCCTCTTGTCCATCTCCTTGCCGCTCATTTCAATTCTGCAACACACATCCAGACTCATCCAAACTCTTTGTGGTAGCTTCAGTTTCGGTGTGTCTGTAACATGTGTCAGCTGAAATGAGCGGTGTAGGTATGGAAGAAAGGGCAGCAGAAAAACAATACAAACGAAAAGAAACGAAACGAAACGAAAGGAAACGAAATGAAAAACGAAACGAAACGAAACAAAACGAAACGAAACCAAAGGAAACGAAAGGAAACGAAATGAAAAAAAAAAAAAAAGAAAACAAAAGAAAAAAAAGAAAAGATAAGAAAAGAAAAGAAAAAACAAAATAAAACAAAACAAAACATCAAACGCCACGAAGAAAACAAAACACACACAAACAAAAATACAACAACAGCAACAACAAACGTCAAAAAAGAAACAAAAACAAACAAAAATAACAGAAAACAAAACCCCCACGACCCCCATCCTTTCATAATGTGTAAAAATCTGGTTCGGTTCAGTTCAGTTCTCGTATTCGAGACTAGTGTTGAAAATGGACACGACGACAGTGAAAGAAAGTTATGTTTCTTGCTCTGCTCGACATATACTGTACATGTTGGTCTACACAGTTAGCAATACTATATGGCCTTTACAATCACTACTCCACCAACAACACAAGCGAAGCACTGACACACACACACAGACATGGACCACTTACCTTTGCTATACACTCACTCCTAGAAACAAAAGAGTTAACGTGGCATTGTATTACTGCTTGTTGATACAAACCTGCATACATGGGGGTAAACAGAATAATCATATTATGCGCAAGTATGATAACGATTATGGTCGCTGTTACCGATAATATGAAAGCATTACACTGAGATATGTGTGCACTTAGCAGCTGAGTACGTGTGCACTTACCAGATGAGTACGTGCGCACTTATCGTAGAGGTACATGTGTTATAGTAAATGTATGGTTGAAAAGCGCGGGGTTTTAAAATACAGCCTTTTCACTTAGAAGATTGATATAAGATTGATGACTAATAAGATACATACACATACGTACAGTAGCAACAATTATATTCCGCAAAAAAGATATGCAATTTCAGAACAAACAGATCAGACATGATTAACATTTTTTAAAGAAAATAAAAGTCTTTTCAAAAGTAGGTATATGAATCAAAACAACGAATGAAACAAAGAAACAAGAAGACAGACAGGCAGACAGACAGACAGACAGACAGACAGACAGACAGACAGACAGACAGACAGACAGTTTGGGATAAACTGAATGCAAAACTTTCACATAGTAATTCAGGTTTAAAATATCAACAAAAAAAAACATTTTCATAAACAACATTTTGCCAACCTTCATACATTTTTGGTGTTTTCTTTTTCGTTCTTTTCTTTTTTCCCCTATTTGGTGACACCTTTTTTCTTTAAATCTCCTAACCTGAATTATTTGATTATACATTTTCTCAAAGTTTTAACATTTTGGGAAAGTACTCTGATACTGCTGATAATAGTGGTGCTGCGTATACATGCCGCAAAAATACGGATACTTGGGATATGGAAATACAAACTGAAAAAAACAAACAAACCCAAAACAAAACAAAACAAATATAAAACCAACGTATGTTTTAAAATCTGGACGGGGCACAGATGTCACAAATGATGTTTTAAGGAAGATAACGACGATGATGTTGATAATAATAATAATAATAATAAAAATAATAGTAATAATAACAATAATAATAATAATATAATGATGATAATGATGATGATTATGATGATGATGATAAAAGCACGAAGGACTTTGGAAAGCGAAAGTAGAAAGTTAAGGGCAAAAACGATGTAACGCTCATACTTCACTTCAAAAACAGAGAGAGTAATCCCCAGACACACAAACCCCTAAATATAGACATTTATTAGATAGAATCAGCTGATTGTTGTTGACGGTTTGACAGGTTCTACCCATGAATACATCAAACGATTCAAAACTAGACAATGGATACATTAACCCTTTGACTCCTGAACACTACCCATCAACTAAAAAAACCAAAAAACAAAAAAACAAAAAACAACAAAAAGAGAAAAACAAACTTTGACACCTTTGC
>JAPXFY010005575.1:0-2500 GCA_030674185.1 Monoplex corrugatus
TAAACAAAGTAAATCAGGCAGTTTGCCTGCCAATCGATCACTCCCCTAGTTTCTAACTATGTGCATCACTCTATCCTGTCCTCTTGGTTCACCTCAAACCGACCCCCCCCCCTCCCCCCCCCACGTGCTTACAGTAAACCACTTTTTGATATAATGAACCCTGACCTTCTCTTCACCTTCCTAGTCTAGAGAAAAAAGTTTAGAAGTCACTTCTAACGAGGATTGGGATCAGATTACGATGGAAAAGGAGGGAGAGTGGGGGTGAAAGATGTAGAGCCAAACGCAAACTTCTTGTGTACAAAACTTATCTGAACAGACACTGGGTCGTGTGTGCAATCTAGAACAGAAACTGAATGAAGGGAAATGTGATAGCTCAGTGTATTTTCAGGTCACAGTTAAAACAAACCACACTTAGTTACTGGTACAAAACTCTAGGGAGAAAGATCGCAACCTGTGTGAAACGAGGTCTCAGAAGAACGGGGGAAACACAGAAAAAGACATGATTAGAAATGATGAGATCCTGGAAATGGTAGAAACAACACTTTTTAACTAGTCCATTCAGAAGAGCAGCAGGGTAGACTGAAAAGACATACATATAAACAAAGAGAGTCAGGAAAAAGTAGAAACAAGACTTGTCTACGATCACATCCAAAACAGCAACAGGGAAGACTAAAAAAGATATGATTAGAATTGAAGAGATCCACAACACTGTAGAAACAACACTTATCAATGATCATATTCGGAAGAGTAACAGGGTGAACTGAAAAAAAGACATACATAGATACAAGAAGAATCAGTAAATGGTAGAAAGAACACAATACAACTATTACATTACAGAAAAAGGATCAATTGCTTTGGCCATATGACCACAATGCCAGTCAACCAGCCAGCTTTCGAACAGACATCAGATGCATGGACTTCCAAATCAAAGGAAGACTACGGTGGCACTGGCTAGATGAAGTGGCACACACAAGACTCATCTCTGCAACATGACTATGCTAGACGTCTTGTCCTGGCTGTCAGATACATTTTGCTGCCGTACATCCTAATGCAAATGGAGAGAAGTGTAAAACGCAAAAGTGTAAAAGTAGAATCATTATCAAAAGAAATATCCCAGATACACACCTGCTTAACACCACTTTAGGGAAGTCTTCTACAATTTTTGTGTAAAATGTTATACATCTATTCTTTGTTGTCTAGGCACACTCTTGACAAAGACCAGTTGGACAACATTTGTATGTTTTTTTTTTCTTTCTGCTTTCTTTTGCTGTTGTTGTTGTTGTTGTTGTTGTTGCTGTTGTTGTATCAAATACTCGTTTCAATACTTTTCTTTATCTTGAGAATTCAGTTACTTCTTACCTCCCCCTCTTCTGCATCGTTTCTAATTTACTACCTCCATTCTGTCCAGTTTGACACTCCAACATCAGCTTCTAGCCATCAAGCAGAGGTCCCCCATGAGATAAGAACAAGAAGGTACACAAGAAGCTGAGATGTTCTGTCTTGCTTCTGTACGGTATTTGTCGCGCCAAAAGAATCTGTATTGATCGATCATCATCAGATCTTCCTGTAGCCTGTATTGATCGGTCATCATCAGATCTTCCTGTAGCCTGTACTGATCGATCATCATCATATCTTCCTGTAGTCCTGTATTGATCGATTATCATCAGATCTTCCTGTAGCCTGTACTGATCGATCATCATCATATCTTCTTGTAGCCTGTATTGATCGATCATCATCAGATCTTCTTGTAGCCTGTATTGATCGATCATCATCAGATCTTCCTTTAGCCTGTATTGATCGATCATCATCAGATCTTCTTGTAGCCTGTATTGATCGATCATCATCAGATCTTCCTGTAGCCTATATTGATCGATCACCATCAGATCTACCTGTAGCCTGTATTGATCAAGCATCATACGATCTTCCTGTAGCCCTGTCAGGGAAGCCTGCTGTGTCTGGACAGAGTATGTGCTGGGATTGGTGGGGCAGGGCAATAAGGAGGAAGTAATATGGTGATGGAAAGTGTCTGCAACCTGCTGAGCTCTGTGTATGGACTTTGTCTTGGCTGCCACTGTGTGTGGGCTAAACTCTTCAACAGGGGGCAGTGATTGGTCTGACTAACCGATGTTTTGTCAACAGTTGTTCTTGCTCGCGCTTGCCCTGCTTAGTGATGTGACTTTTCTTCTCTGGGACGGGATTCTCTTTCTCTCTTTGTCTCTTTCTCTGTCCCTCTCTTTATCTATCTGTCTTTCTGCCTGTCTGTATGTCTGTGTGTGTGTGTGTATTTCTCTCTCTCTCTCTCCCTCACATTCTCTCTCTATTTCTCTGTCTGTCTATCTCTGTTTCTGTCTCTGTGTTCTCTGCGTCTCATCTCTGTCTCTGTCTCCCTCTCTCGTTCTCTCTCTCTCTTTCTTTCTCTCCTCTCTCTTTCTCTCTCTCTCTCTCTCACTTTTTGTTTGGATCTGTCTGTAAGACTAATTCTCTCTCTGTCTAAGTCATG
>JAPXFY010005575.1:12500-14678 GCA_030674185.1 Monoplex corrugatus
ATACTGTTTGGAATTACTGATTAAGTATTCTTATAATAACTCAAATTCTGCTCTCTGCCATTTGTGACTTTATTCAGTTTTGAGCTACCAACTAACCAGAAGGCCACCGAGAACGCGATGCTATAAGAAAAGGCAATGCTGGCTCGAAGTGTTGGAACAATATATTTGAAACAGAGGTTTACAGAGACACAAACATGCAGCGCAAAGCCACCGAATTCATTTTAACGCAGACGTCAGAAAGGCAAAAAGGCTAATTCACTTTCAAGAGAAGTGACCTGTGAAATCAACCTATATCTCTAAAGTTTTATACCTGGACAAGCAGGATACACACACCGACCTCTGAGGTTTTGACCTATGTTTAAACGAACCAACAACCAGTGTCAACAAAACAAGGAAAAGAGTAAATAAACGTGCATAGTCCGAGACTATCCTATAGACATCCAAGGAAGTCAAAGGCAACTCCATGGTGTTCCTCTGCATCACTGAACCTGTATTGATTGATGGTCATAAAGACCTGCTGCGCCCCTGCCAGTGACGCCTGCTATGGAAGCTGTCTGGAGAAGGGACATGCTGGTATTGGTGGGGCAAGGCAATAGCTGAGAAGTAATTTGGTGATGGAAGGTGTCTGAAACCTGCTGAGGTGCGTGCGTGAAATTTGTCTTGGCTAGCACTGTTTCCTTATGGTAGAGTCTACTGAGGTGGACGTTGTGATTTGGTTTGTCATATGCTGCTGTTGTTGTATCTCCAAAGTCTGATTTGTAATGCGTTTTATGATAAAGGTTGTGCAGTTTTTTTGTATTTGGAAGTTATATGCATACCATTTTCAATGTATGCGAGGAAGATGATATGCACACCGTTGTATATCAATGTGTACGTGTTACAGGGAGTGAATTTGTTTTGTTTTGTTTTGCTTAAACATGTTCACAAATGTATATATTACATGATCATGTAAAACAGAGGGGAAAAACAAGGAAATAAAAACGAAAGAAAGCGAAAAAGAAAACAGTGAGAGATATGCTGTTGCTATTTTGTTTGCATCAAAGTGAGAGAGAGAAGGGGGGAGAGAGGGATAGAGAGAGAGGAGAGAGAGAGGGGAGAGGGGGATAAAATGAGAGAGGAGAGAGAGAGAGAGAGGGAGTGAGAGAGAGACAGGGGGGGGGGGCTCCATTGAAACGCATTGACACCGCAAGGCAGAGTGTTAAGGATGGGATACGGAAGCTTCACGTGATAGTGATTGCTGACAATTTGACAAGTACGTCGTAATGTTGACCGATCAAGTCGCCAAATTTTGCTGGAAAAAACGAAACGAACTTCCCTAAACTGGAGTCAAGCTTCGACTTTTCTCATCTACCTTTATACCCATTTTCCACTTCCCGCCTTCTCAATCACACCCCTCACTCTTCAAACCCTCTTCTTATTTACCTCAACATTTCCTTCATCGACACAACTCTCCCCTCCTCTGCCCCTTCCCCTCTCCACTCGAATCTAACAAAAAGAGGAAAAGAAATAACTGAGAGCGTGATAGTAAAGCCACACTAAAAATCTCCATTTCTTATGTTCTAGGTCTTTGTTCTGTCATTGAGACTGTCGACATAATGTAACCTGTTCCAGTTCAGTTGGTATGGATCCTTCTCTAAAGAAATTAATGATGATATTATTATCAAAGATATATGCAAAAGACGATGTGATTTATTTGTTTGTTTGTTTTGTTTTTGTTTTCTATCAGACTTCTATTCAAAGACAGAACGAATCAGATTAGTAATGTCGATGTTGAGTCAATTGGAGTTGTACATGATTCTTCTTCTTTTTGTTCTTGTTCTTGTTCTTGTTCTTGCTCTTGTTGTTGTTGTTGTTGTTGTTGTTGTTGTTGTAGTTCTTCTTCTTCTTCTTCTTCTAGAGACCAGTAGTACTGGCATGGGGACACACACCCGTGCGCACTCACACACACACACACACACACACACACAAACACACACACACAGAGGCATACACCACACACACACACACACACACACACACACACACACACACACACACACACACACACACAGAGGCATACACCACACACACGCACACACACAGAGGCATACACCACACACACACACACACACACACAAACACACACACACACACACACACACACACACACACAAACAAACAAACAAACACACACACACA
>JAPXFY010005576.1:0-14675 GCA_030674185.1 Monoplex corrugatus
ATCAAAAACAAACAAACAACGAACAAAAGAACCACCGACCGACCGACCATCAACCAACAAACCCAAAACCCAAACTAACCACAAACCAACCAAGCAAGCAAGCAAGCAATCAACCAACCAACAAACAAACCAACCACCCAACCACCCAACCAACCAACCAACCACCCAAAACCAACCAAATAAAAAACAGACCAACCAACCAACCAAACAACAACAACAACGACAACAATAACAACAAAACCACAAATTCACGAACCGTACGGGTGGATGGGGTGATAGGACCTCTCGGTTGTCTTGAGCAGGAGAAAATGTTTCCAATTTGCTGAACAAAGCATGGGGAAGTTCTGTATTGTTGTTTTTGTTCTTTGTTTTGTGCGTTTATTTCTTTGTTCTATTTTGTGTACACTTGACGAAGGCCAGCTGGCCGAAAAATTTGCACCTGTCTTCTGTTGTGTATTAAACAAACACATAGTTTCGTAGCGGTCAATCTCGCACGTCCGAGAGAGTTATCAAATATTTCACAACTTAATATCTCACATTGTACCACTACCACAACGGCAGGGCGGTGGGAGGGGGGGGGGGATATTTTACAGAATGACAATACTTGATAAAATTTGTAATCATGTTTTTATAGATCAATATAATGTTGTCACCTCAGCTAGAACCACTTTCTGAGTTGTTGTTTTTTCAAGAAAGATTCATTATACTAGGAGAGTTATGTATAATAATTATGCGCTTCATTTAAATCCGCCGGCAATTATTTGGCGGACTCCTTGTGAACTTTTGCAAAAACTTTCTGGGCTTTATACGCTTAAAATGGGGAGGGGAGGGGATGAGACCTATGCAACACGGACACAACCAGAGTGACTGGAGCATTAAGATGGCAGAGAACAAATCAACTTTTATGTTGTGGAGTGGGACTAAACTCGAAACATGGGATCTTGTGTCCACGTTTCTATCAAAACAAACAAACAAGCCAATAAACAAATGAATAGAGATATAAATAAATAAAATAAATAAGTAAACATAAATGAATAGAACATAAATAAGTAAATATCAATATAAATAACAAAATAAATAGATAAATAGATCGATAGAGATATAAGTAAATGGAGATATAAATAAATAGAGATATAAATGAATAAGTGAATAAAATAGATAAATAAACACATGATAAATTGATTAACAAAAGCAGATAAACAAACAAATAAATTAATATATAAACACAAAAAATCAATCACCTGCACATAATGGCACGGCAGTTCTTCATCTGCACTGAAGTCATCCACGTATTGATATGCACATGCCAGCGTGCGCGTGTGTATGTATATATGAATGAGTGTCGCGCGCACATTACACATTCACACACACACACGCGCGCAACACACACACGCGCGCACACACACACGCACAATCCGTCTGATATCACTCATAGTGAAAGACGTTAAATCAAAGAACGAACGACACACACGCACAAAACACACACACACACACACACAAAAACAACACACACACACACACACACACACACACACCACACACACACACACACCCCACACACAAACAGGGGTAGTTGACAAACTAATGAGGTAGGCCTAATCAAAGCAATAATAATTCAACCACATAGACGTACCCCCAAAACCAGTACCACTCCACACACATCTATCCAGGATTGCCATCTCCACAAAATACCATCAGTTCCTGACGCTCCAGCAACACTACAGCACCCTCTAGTAGGCAGCAGCACACTATCTGATCACAAAAGGGCGATAACCACACGGTAGGTGGCGTAACGTGGCAGGACCTTCCAGGACTACCGGAGAATCACTCACGCTTTTGAAGAGTTATTGCCCTTGTGGATGTTCTCCTCTTCTCCAAGTGGGAAGCAGGGGAGGGAACTGCGCCCTCGTGCTGTGAGTGGCTGCTGACTTGTGACGTCATGAATTAGCCGTCTTGAAGTTATCTGATGATGTTCAGTTAGTGCCTATTACTACAATTCTCTTTATCTCACTGACTGGGCCCGGCTGTGCACCACTTGAGAAAATACCAGACAGAGAATAAGTTGATGATCAACCACAGCCGCAGTGTCCTTTACTGATGACACCATTGAGGAGAGAACACAGGATACACAGGGTGTTCTGAGCTTACGTTTTTGTGCTTTTATCTGCTTCTATGCGCTGAAAAGGGTAGCGCAAACTATGTTAGATTTGAGAAGTTCCCACAACATGGGAGATAATTCCTACGTGACTTAAGAGTTACGTCCTTTGGTTGATATAATAATAACAATGATAATGAAGAAGAGAAGAACAACAACAAGATGATGATGATGATGATAATGATTAAACCAAAAGACCAAATAGGCAAACACAACGAAATAACAAACAGCAAAATAACCAGCCAACGAAACCAACAATAAAACAATGCAAAATGATAAAAGCATAACGACAATCTCTCTCTTTGCTCTCTCTTCTCTCTGTACTTCCCTTTCTCCCCATCCCCCCCCCCTCTCTCTCTCCCTCTCTGGTCTGTCTGTCTGTCTCTGTCCCTATCCATCTATCCATCCATCCATCTATCTATCTGTATATCTATTTATCTATCTATCTATCTATCTAGATCTATCTATCTATAGATCTATCTATCTATATGTGTATCTATCTATCTATGTATCTATCAAATCTATCTATCTATCTCTCCCTGTCTCTGTCTCTGTCTGTCTGACTCTCTCTCTCTCTCTCTCTCTCTCTCTCTCTCTTATCTCTTACTCTTTCCTCCTCCAACCCAGACAGAATTCTTCATCCTATTACATTAACCGCAGACGACATACTTTATCTCAAACCACAACAAGTTTACAAAACCAAATGAAAAGTTTCCATGATTCTTCCAGAAAGGTGCAGTTGAAAGTAGACATCAGTGAAAAATAAGACTTTTTTAAAGCAAGGGAGGTTATGTATCAGTTCATGATTTTTTTTTAATGATTTTAACAAGAGGTTGTAAACACAAACAAAAGGGTTGTGTTACACACCAAGACTTAGTCTCGCCTTTCCTCGTGGTGAAATACCTTTTTGTTATTGTTACTTTTTTGTTTTGTTTTGTTTTATTTGTTTTTTTGTTGTGTTTTTGTTTTTTGTTTTGTTTTGTTTTGTTTTGTTTGCTTAAAGCCCAGTCGACTGCGTAGAGCCATATCAGGGCTCGAGCCGTTTCAAAACATACACAATACTTCAACAGGAAAAGAAAATTAAGTACAAGAAAAGGAAAAGGAAAAGAAAGTTAAGTATACACAGTAATTGCATTCTCACATATAATCCAAAGAGATGCCCCCGGCATTGACCACTCCGTCCAGTCCATCGCACAGAGCATTTAAAAAATATACCTGAGTACAAACTGAAATATAAGTAAGGACACCAGAACATACATAAAAACGGACCCAAACCACTTAAAACTGCTTCCGCATATGTGACCTCCCTAGAGCCAAAAATGCACTTAAATACATGTGCCCAGTTATCGATCCGAAGAAAAAGTACTTAAGACATATCGAACACATAGAAGTGAATGGACCAGCAAGGCAGAAAATGATAGGAAGAAATGACAGAAAGCAAAACAGGAAAAAAATAACCTAAGAGAGCGACAGAAAAGAGGAATTTCTAGCACAGTAATTCCCGAAAGTGGGATACTATTTATAATGAAAGAGCCCCCAGCACCCGACGGAGTGGCGAAACAGCTACCTATGGTGCGAGTCAACAAATTCAAAAAACACCTTCAGTGACACCCATCGTTAAGTGGATGAGTACTCGACTCACAGGCAATCTACCTGGTCCCAGTCTTCACAACGATCCCATAGCACACTCAAATTTGGTCTGAGATATAACATATGGCAGTGAGTGAAACAGAAGACAGAGGATTGTTTAGACTATGCGTTGATTCCATGACACAGTACTTCTGTCATTGGTTTCATTCGCACTTTCCACACGACGACGGCTGAGAGAACCTGGATAAACTGTTAATTATGTGCAACAACAATAGTAGTAACAGCACAACAGCAGCAGCAGCAATATTAATAGATGATCATGATGATAATAACATAGCAATAACAATAACAATAATAATAGTAATAATTTTAATAATAGTAATAACAACAACAACAATAATAATAATGATGATGATGATAATAACCATCATCATAATCTTCATCACATCATCATCATTATAAAATAACAATAACTAACAGAGACAAACAAAGACAGACAGACAGACAGGCAAACAAATAGACAGACAGGCAAACAAATAGACAGACAGACAGACAGAGAGAGAGAGAGAAAGCATAAGAGAACACAACCCAGTGCTCTATCCATCGAGACACAAGAGAAGGGGAGATCAGACCAGACTAGACATCAAAGCCATCTTGCTTACAGCTTCCGGCAAATCCCACAATGCTCGCTTCTTTCCTTCCGCCAACCCCGTAATGCTTTCCTTTTTTTTCCCCGTAGGTTGGGCACCGCTCATTCAGGGCTGTGCGCAGGCCACGCTTTACACCTGTCATAACAGATCCCTGACTACAGGGCTCCCAAGCTTTACCTTCGGCAAACAGAGCATCATGTGCTTGTGGATTCTTTGAAAGAGGAGGATAATATCATATCGAAGGCAGGGTGTTTGAAACAAGCGGATCATACCATAATCGTGTGCGGTGGGAGCCTTGAAAGTAGCAGATATTATCATATGGAAAACCAGGTGATTCCGCTCTGAAAGAGGCGGCGAAGTCAATGATAGCTGATGTGTTTTATTCTCGTCAGTGGGGCCCTGAGAGAGTACGGGTTGGGGTGAAGATTGGCAATGTTACCTTCGGCTGTTGGCAACATTGTTCGTTTTGCCAAGGAGGGCTAGTTGGGCCGCTAAAGAATATAAACTCTGGAGTGTGTCTGTTCAGATTATGTTTTGCTTGGCCCCGGTTAGTATCCATGTGAAGACATTCTTTTTCTTCAGAAAATGTTTCAGTTATAATCTGCGATTTGAGTTTTTAGTGATTATAACACACGCGCACACATTCTGGTGGAGGATCGTGCAACGCCCCTCTTCTCATACACATGAGCGGGCGGGTTTTGCTCGTTCTTGTGTGAAAACCGTGGACTCAGAATCTCATGTCTGAGTTTAATCCCATCCCGCATCATAAAAGCTGGCCTTGTTCACTGCCAGTCTTAATGCCTAGTGGTGTCATCGTTTCTTAAGACCCATTTTCCTCCCCAATTTAACACCCCAATTTAAAGACCTTTCTGAGCAAGCTCAAGGGGTCTGCCCTACAAATACTCTCAGATTTGGGTGCAGTGCATATGGAATTGTCCCAATGCAATGAATCCCGCATGAACAAACTCCAGGCTTCAATTCCAATTTTTTCAGCCCCTTTGGTGCTATTCTGGACATTGTTGAGAATGCGAGGGTCTGGCTAGAGCACGTAGTCGCACAAATCCGTGCATTACTCAGTCTGTACGGTTCACTACAGGAGAGCTTCCAGTGTGCTATCTCAGGACCGTCAGCCCGGAATAGACTTCCGCTCTGTTTTTGCATACACCTTCTTTTTCTAATTTTAAATCCGCTTTAAAAACCCAACTCTTTTCCCAACAATGAATTCTACCACTAGATCTACTTCTTTCCATCAGTTTGTGTACTTTGTTTTAGTATTGAATATTGTAAAAAATTAATAGTCTTTGTCGATTGCATGCGTATGCCTGATGCTGAGTGTACTTTGATTATGAATTGTCAAGATTTGGTGCTGTGTAAATACTGTAATTGAATTGAATTGAAGATGCTTCCCTTATTATTCGATGTATTATTCAATGACCATGGTCTTGCCCTGCTGCGTCTTGGTGACAGGCATCATTGTTTGGTAGGCCTGATTGCTGCCTTCATTCCCTTTTTGAATGTCTTGACACTGAGGAGTGTGAGTGTGTGAGTGTGTGCGTGCGTGCGTGCTGGTGCGTGTGGTGTATGTATGTGTGTGTGTATGTGTGTGTGTGTGTGTGTTGTGTGTGTGTGTGTGTGTGTGTGTGATGTGTGTGACTTAATCATCCTCATTCTAATATTGCTGTTCGTTACTTATATGGCGTTTTGCTGCTTTGGGATTGCTGCCTTTCTCCGACTGCACGGCTGTCCTTTCATCACACAGATCAAAGATTTCATTTGTTGTCCAGGACTGAACTTTCTTCAGCACTTGGTCAGCTTTTGGAAGGAAAATGTCTCTCGTGCCTATGCAATTACTCCACTTTAGAAACTTAACAGTAATAGAAAATTTCAGTCCAGCCGTCAGTCTGAATGTCCTTCTCTGTCTCTTCCACACAAAAACACTCTCTCTCCCACTATGTCTGTCTGTATATCTGTTTGTCTGCCTGTTTGTCTGTCTGTTTGTCGCTGTCTCTGTCTGTCTGTCTGTCGGTCGTCAGTCTCTCTCTCTCTCTCAGTATGTGTGTGTGTGTGTGTGTGTGTATGTATGTGTGTGTGTGTGTGTGTAGTGTGTTGTGTGTGTGTGTGTGTGTGTGTGTGTGTGTGTGTGTGTGTGTGTGTGTGTGTGTGTGTGTGTGTGTGTGTGTGTGTGAAATGTGTTGATTACAGAGCGGTTCAGTCAATGACCAGTGAGGTAGGACATAATGGTGACCTGACAGTGTCTTCATCACACGGTCCTCTGTTCACGTCACTTCAACTCTCACACTCAGACCACAGTCTGTTACCGCTGACTAAAAACTCACACTCCCCATGTACCTGTTCTTGTCACCCTCCTCCCACCCCCACCCTCTGTCTGTATATAGGAGAGCAAAAAGACTGAACTGAAGACATTGCTAACTCTTGCATGGACAAGAAGAGAACTCAGAACTCAGAAAATGTTTATTGTACATCGGCCTTAGGCCACGATACATGCATGGGGAAGGGGAGGGGAGAGGTATGGGTTTTCTTATGCTTTCACACAAGTTCTATAATCAAACTGCAGTGAACTCTATCACATTGTTCCCTTCTATCGTTTACCGTCACATAAGCTGGATACATTCATCTTTGCAGTTTCAGAAGTCATTTCATTTGTATTCTAGGTTGGACAGAAGAGAGAGGAGAGGAGACGTTTGTTTTTTGTTTGTTTGAGTCATTTCGAACTGTAGGCAGCAACACACAGGCAGACACCTAATATCCTTCACCTACTCCTGTAGAATGAGTATATCTAATACTGTGACTGTTCATCATTAGTGCCCTGCCTCATGGCGTTGGCGATCATGGCCCTCCACATGCATCTATCCCTTGTTGCTGCAAGCACATCTTCCACCCACTCTGTCCTCAGCCACCCTGCAAGTCCGTCCAATATTTTCTCCCGGGTCTACCTGGTGCTCTCTTTCCCTCCAGCTTTCCTGTTGTGACCAGGTGACTATTGACTTTTTAAGACTTATAGCAGCCTGGAATAGACTTCCACTCTGCCTTTGCACAAACACCACCCTTTCTGCTTAAAATCCAATCTAAAAAAAACAAAAAAAACACACACCTCTTTTTCCCAACAATGAATTTTACGACTTCTTCTTTTTCCTCAGTCTGTGTATTCAACATTGTAAGGTGGTCTTTGTGTCGATTGTATGTGTATGTCTGGTGCCTGGTGAGTGCGCTTTAATTTGAATTGTCAAGATTTGGCGCAGTATAAATACTGTAATTATTATTATTATTATTATTATTATCATTATTATTGTTGTTGTTGCCGTTATTATTATTATTGTTATTATTACTATTTTATTATTATTATATTATTATTATTATGGTCACATGTGGTGCTTTAGTTTTGTGCTTACATTGATATCCCTTTTTCCTTTCCTCTCTTTTAATAAACCTTTGGGGTGTCTGCCTTTCATCTGGCGTTGGTCACACGCTGGCTGTGTGTGAAGAATACAGTTTTCGCTTCAGCTGCTTAATGGCTGTGTTGGCCCTCTCATTCAAATGTCGTTGCACGTGCTAATGGCTTCCATGGACCTTGTTTCTTTAGTACGGACTGTAGTAGATTTGGTGAAGTTTACTTCTGATTATGGCTGGTCTCTTTCTCTTGCACTCGACATTTATTATACATAGTTGATCTTCATTCATTCCATGGTCCCCAGGGAGTTGGTCTTTCGTTCTTTGGGCCGATTTCGTCAGTCGGAGTAATCCCATGAGACAGGCCAGTAGTTTTACAGGGTAAATTCAAGCCAGGAAGTTCACATAGTAAATGCAATCAAGGCCATTGAGTTTGACAAGGTGACTTCAAGACAGGACGGTATGTTTACACGGAGTAATTCCATCAGAGAGGCCGATAGGTTTACAGGGTAATTCTACCAGAACGGCCCAGCAGATTCATCATCATCATCATCATCATCATCATGTGCCCTGCCGCATGCGGTTGGCGATCATGGCCCTCCATACCAATCTATTGCTTTGGCTGGCCATAATTGATCTTGGGACTATACGATGATGGTTTCCGTTGCCTTCCATCGGTTTGTGTACGGACTCTCCGCTAGCCTTTGTCGTGCCCACGACAACTTACAAGGCAGTAGGGTGAATTTCTGTCAGGGTTTACTCCCTTAGCCACATAACCACAAGACAGTGTTGCTATTTACCCATAGCCAGTGGATTAACAAAGTAATTCTGAAACTGGACAGTGTTTCTGCAGGGTATTCCTTCAGCAGAGCCGGTACGTTTTCATAGCAATTCCATCAGAGAGGCCTGTGGGTTTACAGTATCGTGAGCAGGCCAGTTGGATTGGAGTGTAAGCCCGTCAGACAGGCCGATGGAGTCACAGGATAATCCATTAGACAGGTCAAAGGGATCAAAGAGCAAGCTCATCAGATAGGTCATGGGGTCATATTGTAATCCCGTCAGAGAGGTCAATGGGGTCAAAGGGTAACCCCGTCAGAAAGGATAGTGGGAACATAGGGTAACCCCGTCAGACAGGCCAATGGGATCATAGAGTAACCCCCATCAGACAGGCCGGTGAGTATGGGCCAGGCAGACCACAGAACTGACTATAGACGTCTGTGGGCCAGACCCTCTAACTGCACACCCCACCTGTCGCATGTTCCGGTAGGCGGCTTTATGGCGCTATGAATGGCTAACAAGTGGCGGGCTGAGGTGCGGAGATTTGACCTCTAAACGCCCAAATAATGGCCCCGTAAACACCACTTGAAGGGAACGGAAAAAGGGAATGTGGAGTGAAATACATTGTCGTTGCAAAGCCTTCGTTGTGGGGCTCTACTGGATTTTCATATTAACAAGATATTGGAAATGACCCCAGGATATGTGTTTTTGACAAAAAAACGACTTGGGTAGGTGGATTGGCACAATTTTGACTTAAAAGTTTTAGGTGGTGTTGATAAAAAAATTTTTACTCATACAGGATAGGTGATATGACAAATATTTAATTGGATATGTGATAATGACAAAATATTGACAGCATGATAGGTGATATTGGCAAAATAATTACTTAGGATAGGTGATATTGGGCAAAATAAATTTGGGTTACGCAGAATTAATGATATTAACCCGGGAAAATTATTAGGGTAGGCAATATTGACGAAATTTTTTGACTTACACAGGTAGGTTTATTTTACAAAATATTGACTTGCAAAAAGATACGTGATATTTACGAAAAATTTTGACTTACACAGGATAGGAAAAATTAACAAAATGTTGATTACACAGGATTAAAGATATTTACAAAATATTGACTTACGGAGGATAGGTCTTTTGAAGAAAATATTGACTTACACAGAAAAGGGCTTATCCATCAAATACTGACCCACAGGAGATACAAACAAAATAAGCCCAACAGGGCCCCATAACTTGACAGCGGAGTCTCTCTCACAGAATCCCCCTGCAATGTAAAGTAGGGGAAATTTGGGATAACGTGGAAATCAGCGTTATCCAGGATATACAGAGAATTTAAATTTGGCCCGAAAAATAGAAATCAGCATTATCCAGTACGTACAGGGATCATTGACATAACGTAGAAAAATTCCCCGCCCTTATCCCCGTATGTACAGAAAATCATTGGGATAGGTTGGGAAAACAGCATTATCCCGTTGTACAGAAAAAACATTGGGTTTGTGTAGAAATCAAGCATTATCCAGTATGTACAGACGTATTTTTTGGAAAAGCGTAGAAAAAAGCATTATCCCTTATGTTCAGACGTATATTGGCATAGCGTAGAAATCCCGCTTTTTCCCGTAGTACAGGGCAGTATCATTGGCATAACATAGAAATCAGGGGGGGGGGATTAAACCAGTATGACCCGGGCAGTATCATTGGCATAACTAGAAATTTTGCATTATCCATTATGTACAGAAAATCTTGGCATAGTGTAGAAATCAGCATTATCCCGTATGTAAAAAGAAAAAAAAAGTATCATTGGAATTTGCGTAGAAATAAGCATTATCCATTATGTACAGACAGTATCATTGGCCCTAGTGTAGAAATCAGCATTAAACCGTATGTACAGGGCAGTACATTGGCCCTTTTAAAAAAGAAATCAGCATTATCGTATGTACAGAAAATCATTGGCATAGTGTAGAAATCAGCGTTTATCCGTATGTACAGACAGTTTCATTGGGATAGTGTAGAAATCAGCGTTTTTCCAGTATGTACAGGGCAGTATCATTGGCATAGCGTAGAAATCAGCATTATCCAGTATGTACAGACCGTTCATTGGCATAGCGTAGAAATCAGCATTATCCAGTATGTACAGACAGTAAACATTGGCATAGCGTAGAAAACGCGTTATCCAATATGTACAGACCCGTATAAAAGGGATAACGTAGAAATCAGGTTATCAAGTATTTTTACAGAGTTTTCATTGGAAAAGTTTTAGAAATCAGATTATCCAGTATGTACAGACAGTATCATTGGCATTAAAAGTAGAAAACAGCATTATCCAGTATGTACAGACAGTATCATTTGGGCTAAAATAGACATCAGCGTTTTCCAGTATGTACAGACAGTATCACTGACATAACGTAGACTCACGTTATCCAATTGTACAAGTACATTGACATAACGTAAAAAATCAGTGTTATTCCTTATTACAGTATCATTGACTAAAAACTTTCCTGGGCAGTTTTAATGTGACCCCTGTCGGAAAAGGGTTAGGACACTCCCATCCCCTCCCAGTTAAGCCAAAAATCACAATCTTTTCGGGGGGTAAGTAACAAAAGACCACTCAGTCGTCTGTTTGGGGCAGGGCCCCAAACAGGCCATTACTATGATATCCATGGAACCCCTTAACTGGGTACAATTAAAAATATATAGCTTTTTGTGGGTATGTGGGCCACACACACACAGACACACACGGACACACACACATAACACCAAACGCACACCACATACACACACAAAACACACACACACACACAACACAAAACAACACACACACAACACACCCCACATACGTACACCCCCCACACACACACACAGGGACCACCACACACACATACCACATAAAACCACACTGAACCCCCATAAACTACACACCCATTTTTTTAACACAAAAACACAAACACCGAACCCATATTTACCACATCACACGCACGCACCGCACACCACACACACCACACACATACACACACCCGTATACCCACATAAACATACACACACACATTCAACACACAAAAACACACGACACACACACACTCGTATACCACACCAAAAATACCCACACACATTTTAAACACCGACACACGCACACCACATTCACACACAAAAAACCCCGCAGGCCCCCACACACACAACACACACAACACAACCACACTCACACACACGTACACCACATACACACTACACATACACACAACCATACACACACAACACACACTCACACACACACACAACACACACACCACCCCAAAACACGTAACCCAACCAAAAATACACATACACATTCAAACCCCACACAAACACACGCCCCCACACACACACACACACCAACACACACACACAACTACCCAAAATCCCACACCGTTACCACACTAAACATACACACACACATTTAAATACACACAAACACACAAAAACCGAAAACACATATTCACACCATACCACCACGCACACAACACACACACAACACACACACACACAACAACATACACGTATCCACACATAAAAATACACACAACATTCAAACACACACAAAAATACGACACACACACACACACCACGTATACCCCCTACAGACATACCCAAAATTCAAACACACGCACACACGCCACACACTTCACACCAAACACACGCACGCACACACACACACACACACAACAAACACGTACACCACATACACCATACACACACACACATACACACCACACCACACACACACACACACGTACACCACATACACACATACACACACACATTCAACCACTCACAAACACACGCACACACATACACACACACACACACACAAAACCACACACACACACACCAAAACCAAAACACACACACCACACACGTAACCACATACAGACATAACACACATTCAAACACATGCACACACGCACACACACATTCACACACAAACACGCTCACGCACACACACACACACACAAAACACACACACACACACACACACACACACACACAAAACACACACACACACACACACATACACGCAAACACCACACACATTTACACACACACACACATACGCGCATTCACATACACACAAAACATAAAACACACCAACACACACACTGGTACTCCTCGTGACCTCATGACTGTTATACACCTCATACTGTCATAGCTTCCTTTATGTCTGTTTGCCAGAGAGAGGGAGAGAGAGACAGACAGACAGACAGACAGACAGAGACAGAGATAGAGACAGAACAGATATAGAGACAGTAGAGACAGAGACATAGAGACAGAGACAAACAGAGACAGAGACAGACAAAGACAGAGACGAGGGACAGAGAGACAGAGACAGACAGAGACAGACAGAGACAGAGACAGAGATAGAGACAGAACAATATAGAGACAGATAAGACAGAGACATAGAGACAGAGACAAAAAGAGACAGAGACGTACAGAGAGACAGAAGACAGAGAGAGGGGGAGAGGAAGAGAGAGAGAGAGAGGAGAAGAGATTTTAGACAAGATGGACCCAAGAAGTCATTAAAATTAAAGAACAATGTTGGGGAAAATATAAGAAAATGAACAAATCGTCAAGGCAGACAGCAATAGAGCAAAAGAAAACTGGTTAAACAAAGAATGTGATAAGTTAAAATGAATTTAAAACATGTAGATTCTAGCCTGTTTTATTCAGCACTGAAAGAGATAAGCAGAAAAAGTAGGCCAAGCAAAGGAAATTGTAAAGATGGAAAAGATTGGAAACAGTCTGATAAGCAATGAAGACATAATGAAAGAGGCAGGCAGAATAATTACGGTAGTGATCTGTACTCTGATCCAAGTAGAACAAAGACACTCTCCCCCAGCATTTCACGGTGAGATGGAAGGACCTGACACATTGAAGAGAAAGTAAAGGCAAGCTATTTCAGAGATGTAAAAAGAAGAGCTATAGGTTAGGACAATGTGGCTGTTGAGATGATAAAAGCGCTGGGAAATATGGTATTGATATATTGACTTGGCACATATATGTGATTTATGACTCTGGGATCGTGCCAGAGGAATTGTTGCAAATCCGTGTCCATCCCCTTGCAAAGGAAACCATAAGCAACAGATTATGGGCAACATCGAGCAATCAGTATAATGAGTCAGATAATAAAAATTCTCCTTCGATTCACCATGTAATCGTACTAAGAAATAAATTGTCTCGACAAATGGACAGAGAACAGTCTGGATTTGTGAAAGGTAAAAGAACAGTCAATGCAATTTTCACGTTTAAAATGATAATGGAGAGATCAATGGAAAAAAATTACTTTACGTATGTTTCATTGATTAGAAGATGAATATGTTATTGCTTCTACTACTATCATTGCTACGTTACCATTGTTGTAGTGTTGTTCTAGCTAGGATTTGGTATGCGTTTGCACACATGTGTCTGTTTCTTATGCTTTTGTAAAGGGCTTCACCAACTTGCTTCTAAAAGTCAATATTTTATTACAATTGATTTTCATAACGTCTTTCACGTTGTATATATTATGGTTCAATTGTTTTTGGTTGTTTGTTTGTTTGTTTTTTTTAAACCCTTTGATTCCCGCCCACCCTGTCGAACCCATTGCAAAAAATTAATCCTTTCATTCTCTCACCATATCCATCAGTTTTCAGCAGGGAGATGGTGGATAGGGTGAGGGAATCAAAGGGTTAAGTTTTTGCTTTGCTGGCATGGTTGGCAATGCAGGATGTTGGTGGACAGGGTGCAGGAGTCAAAGGGTTAATATGCTTCAAAGTGTAAAGCAGCAAAACGTAGCTGTATAAGATAGTCAGTGGACCAAATGCTACTATTCTTAAGTAACGAAGTGTTTCAATGTTTTTTTGAAATTTGTTAAACGCATGTATTTGATGTCGTGTGTGTGTGTGTGAAAGCACACAGGAAGGGGATTCTGACGGTTTGGCGTGGGAATTGGCCAACCTGCATGGGTAATATCTACCAGGGGGTCACAGGCGGGTGGGATTCCCGAAACCCGCCGATTGGAAGTCTAACGTCCCGACCGTGTGCCATCAACCCCGGCAGGTGAAAAGTTTTAAATG
>JAPXFY010005577.1:0-14674 GCA_030674185.1 Monoplex corrugatus
GACCTATCACATAATATATATATATATATATATATATAATATAAGTATGTATGTATGCATGTATGCATGTATGTATGCATGCATGTATGCATGTATGTATGATTGTATGTATGTATGTATGTATGTATGTATGTATGTTGTATGCATGTATAACAGTTTTCAATTTCAATTTCAATTTCTCAAGATGATGTGTTCGCGCTCGGAATGAATTCCATATGCACTGACGTCACAGGTGCCATGTGATGGAGAAGATCCAAAAAGATAACGGTACAAGTCTTAAGCCTGCACATAAACCCACGAGCTGTCCAGGTCCTGGGGTCCTACCTAGATAGTTCCATAACCCTGGGGTCGTAGGGGAGAGAGGTGGCAGAGACCTCAACTTGGGCAAGCACCACGAGGGCTGCACCCATCCCCTCTTCGTCGATTCAATTTCATATTCATGTTCACAATTTTTTTTATAACCAAGACTTCAGACAGACAAAAAGGCTAATTGGTTTTCAAGAGGTAGGACCTGAGAAATGAATCTATTTCTCCAATGTTTCCTCTTTTTTTGGTTTGTTTTTGTTTTGTTTTTTAATTAAGGCAGCAGAGCAATGCCCTGCTCTTCACGATTTTCAACTGCCGTGGGATCTTTAGCGTGCGCAGCCAGAAGGCTCACGGGTCCGTCTCGTTTTTCGTCCCCTTTCCGAAGGACTGATCGTTCAGTTCAATTTTCCGGTCAAACTGAGAAGAAAAGTCGAGTTTAGTTATTGGCAGGCAAACGTCTGAACCATTCTGCCACTTTCTCCCTGAAAAAGCCGGATTATGTTCCGTGTCGGAACCCGGGATTGAACCATGGACCTTAAGATCTTCAGTCTAACACTCTCCCAACTGAGCTATTCTGGCTGACTAAACATATATTAACTCTTTGTCAGATTTACGTTTCATAAATAATTCTGTACACATGCTCTCTTTCCCTCTCCCTCTCTCTCCTTCTTAGTCCATCTCTCTCCCTCTCTCTCCCTCTCCCCCCTCTCTCTCTTCCCTCCCCCCCTCTCTCTCTCTCTGTGTCTGGTCTCTGTGTCTGTCTGTCTGGTCTCTGAGTGTCTGTCTATCTGGTCTCTGTGTCTGTCTGTCTGGTCTCTGTGTCTGTCTGTCTGTCTGTGTGTCTGGTCTCTGTGTCTGTGTGTCTGGTCTCTGTGTCTGTGTGTCTGGTTTGTGTCTGTGTGTCTGGTCTCTGTGTGGGCTTTGTGGGCTTTTCCTTTTTTTATTTTCTTCTTCTATTTAAATTTTTTTTTTTAATGATATTCAGTTCTTCAATCACATTTTTGAAACATTGACCACCCAAACTCGCAATGAAGCTGACTGAAATACTAACATGAAATCATGAACAACAACAACAACAACAAAAACCAAACCAAAACAAACAAAAAAAGAAAGAAAAATGTGGTCAATGTATAATATATGACATGTAACACAAACAATAATTAAGTTATAAGAGTTATATACGTGCACGTCAGATACATTGATATCTAAACAAAAAAAAGTTGAAAGCTTCATGATACATTTACACCAAAGAATATTTTCAGAATGTTATTTTAACAGTTGTTCCAAAGACTTCCAAAGATTTTGAATATAACTACATTTCAACAGAAATTAATTATTCAGTAGAGCTGTAGTTGCTATGTTCATTGCATTCGGTACAATATTTGTTGCAGTAATTACGTGAATAATTCGTATCTGCTAACACTTCATTTCAACATCTAGCTAATTTGATGATTTTTTGCACTTCTCCCCAGAAAACATCAAATTTAACTTGAGATCACTTTCGGCATCAATTTGCCTCGCTGTCAACAAGTGTCATGTGCTCGTAATATAGTTTTACTCCCTTCTGCACATTTATGATCAGACTCAGAGCACTTGGCCTGCGAACAGTCGAAGCATTACATGTACACATGCGCATTACGTATATTCTCGCTTAGTTGTACCTTTGTTGTTCTGTTGTTATAAAATATTGGTTTATTGATGATATTAGTAGTTAAAGTGAAATATCAATGCGACAATCAGTTTCAATTCTAAATTCTTCAGGAGTCTTAAAGTTATCATTTCGCTTCCCAGAATTCCGCCCAAATTCTTGGTCATGTGAGAGAACGTGACAAATCGTCATTCCCGCAAGAGTTCCTGTCAGCGTTGGACGTGTGGCGCCCTCTGCCTTCTTTTTCCACTTTATTTGATCCTTTACTATTAGTTTTTGAGCGAATTTCTTGTTGCTGACTGCGATCTGAGACTGTGCGTTTCACAACTTTTGGAATTTTCTGGTAAGTTAAACGATTCAATATTAATTCTATTACCTACTGACTGGCCCGCGAAAGTTGTTCTGTACAAGCAAGAACCAATCCCTTTGTGTGTGTAACTTCAGGTCGCTTTTAGTTTACCCACATATTTTACAGGCCGCTTTCGTAGTCTTGTTGGTACTGACGTAGTGTCGTTTGGCGTCTTTCGTAGTCTCATTTAGTTATGTCCAGGTTGTTATTAGATATTGTTTCATTGATGATATCCAACACTAAGAAAGGAGCAAAATCAATGTCCCAATCAAATTTAGTTCTAAATTCTTTATGAATCCTAAAACTCATTTAAGAAAATATCGTAGGGACTATATTCCTTTGTCTATTAGTTTAGTTTGTTTGATTATTTAAGAAAATATCGTAGGGAATATATTCCTTTGTCTATTAGTTTAGTTTGTTTGATTATCTTATTACCCAACAAATATTTTTCTTTAATTAAAAAAAAAACTGGTTCTGATAACAGCGTAGGCCTACTGTCATTTTTTTCAGTGGTGTGGCGCGATAACAGAACAATTCGACTTGCAAGCTTTAAATTTGCAAAGGCCCCAAAAAGACAGAAATATTCATATCAAAAAAAAAAAAAAAAAAAAAAAAAGAAAAGAAAAGAAAAAAAAAAAAGAGAAAAATACTGGTCCATAATATCCAGTGATCTGTAGGAAAGGATAGGCCTATATTTCTGTTGCAATACTTTTCTGTTTAGGATTTGTAGTTTTAATTTTTTTTAGTCACGTTTTTTTGAAAGTGTAAATGTACACATGTACAAATACCAGAGACATTCGCTCCACTAAGTCTTCTGCTTTTAACGAGTCGTCTGCCTGTTGATTTGATCCTGTTTCCATTCATGTTTTTCTACTGCAGTCTGCGTTCATGTGGGTGAATGCATGTTTGTTTGAGTGTGCGTGCATGCGTGTGTGTGTATTATATTAGTTAACATGTGGGCTTTCATGAACATGTGTGCGTATAGGCTATATGTGCCTGTGTCTGTATGTGCCTGATAGTGTGTTTGGGTGTGTGTACGTCTTAGTAAGAGTGTGTGTGTGTGTGTGTTGTGTATCTGTACTGTGTGGTTTTGTTTGTTTTATTTTTTCTTACCGAGCGACGAATGAAGTGGACATTTAACATAATTCGTTTTTATTGCTTTCAGCTTTGTATTATGACAGTTCATCTGTTATCATCATTAGTCATACCATTAAAAGTTGACGTGTATATGCTTTACCCCCTTGTGGAGATGCTTGGGGATCTTTCAGTATAAATAGTATCCCCACCATCTGGAAATTCTGTGCTAGAAATTTCATTTTCAATTACACATACTGTAACGTGGCTCACAGATGCAATAAGCGGCAGCGATTTGCCATTCCTGCCTCATAAACAATGAAGTCCAAAAGGACCGTAACTCTGTGTGTCTGTGTCTGTGTGGTCTATGTCTGTCTGTCTGGTCTCTGTGTCTGTGTGGTCTCTGTGGCTGTCTGGTCTCTGTCTGTCTGGTCTGTGTGTCTGTGTGGTCTCTGTGTCTGTCTGGTCTCTGTCTGTCTGGTCTCTGTGTCTATGTGGTCTCTGTGTCTATGTGGTCTCTGTGGCTGTCTGTCTGGTCTCTGTCTGTCTGGTCTCTGTGTCTGTGTGGTCTCTGTGTCTGTCTGAGTGGTCTCTGTGTCTGTCTGGTCTCTGTGTCTGTCTGGTCTCTTTGTCTGTGTGGTCTCTGTCTGTCTGGTCTGTGTGTCTGTCTGATCTGTGTGTCTGTCTGGTCTCTGTGTCTGTCTGTGTGGTCTCTGTGTCTGTCTGTGTGGTCTCTGTCTGTCTGGTCTCTGTGCGTCTGTGTGGTCTCTGTGTCTGTGTGGTCTCTGTGTGTCTGTGTGGTTTCTGTGTCTGTATGGTCTCTGTGTGTCTGTATGGTCTCTGTGTGTCTGTGTGGTCTCTGTGTGTCTGTGTGGTCTCTGTGTGTCTGTCTGGTCTCTGTGTGTCTGTGTGGTCTCTATGTGTCTATCTGGTCTCTGTGTGTCTGTGTGGTCTCTGTGTGTCTGTCTGGTCTCTGTCTGTCTGGTCTCTGTGTGTCTGTGTGTTTTTGTGTGTGTTGGTCTCTGTGTGTCTGGTCTCTGTGTGTCTGTGTGGTCTCTGTGTGTCTGTGTGGTCTCTGTGTCTGTCTGTGTGGTCTCTGTGTCTGTCTGCTCTGTGTGTCTGTGTGGTCTCTGTGTCTGTGTGGTCTCTGTGTCTGTCTGGTCTCTGTGTCTGTCTGTGTGGTCTCTGTGTCTGTCTGTCTGGTCTCTGTCTGTCTGGTCTCTGTGTCTGTCTGGTCTTTGTGTCTGCCTGTGCGGTCTTGTGTCTGTCTGGTCTCTGTGTCTGTCTGGTCTCTGTGTCAGTCTGGTCTCTGTCTGTCTGTCTGGTCTCTGTGTCTGTCTGTCTGGTCTTTGTGTCTGTCTGGTCTTGTCTGTCTGGTCTCTGTGTCTGTCTGTCTGGTCTCTGTGTCGTTGGTCTCTGTGTCTGTCTGGTGCTGTGTCTGTTGGTCTCTGTCTGTCTGTCTGGTCTCTGTGGTCTGTCTGTCTGGTCTCTGTGTCTGTCTGGTCTGTGTGTCTGTCTGGTCTCTGTGTCTGTCTGGTCTCTGTGGCTGTCTGGTCTCTGTGTCTGTCTGTGTGGTCTTGTGTCTGTGTGTCTGGTCTCTGTCTGTTGGTCTCGTGTCTGTCTGGTCTCTTGTGTCTGTCCTGTGGTCTGTGTGTCTGTCTGGTCTCTGTGTCTGTCTGGCTCTGTGTCTCTGGTCTCTGTCTGTCTGTCTGGTCTCTGTGTCTTGTCTGTCTGGTCGTCTGGTCTGTGTGTTGGTCTCTGTGTCTGTCTGTCTGGTCTCTGTGTCTGTCTGGTCTCTGTGTCGTCTGGTGCTGTGTCTGTCTGGTCTCTGTGTCTGTCTGTCTGGTCTCTGTGGCTGTCTGTCTGGTCTCTGTGTCTGTCTGGTCTGTGTGTCTGTTGGTCTTGTGTCTGTCTGGTCTCTGTGGTGTCTGTCTGGTCTCTGTGTCTGTCTGGTCTCTGTGTCTGTGTGTCTGGTCTCTGTGTCTGTCTGTGTGGTCTCTGTGGCTGTCTGTCTGGTTCTGTGTGGTCTCTGTGTCTGTCTGTCTGGTCTCTGTCTGTGTGGTCTGTGTGTTCTCTGTCTGGTCTCTGGTCTGTCTGGTCTCTGTCTGTCTGGTCTCTGTGTCTGTCTGGTCTCTGTGTCTGTCTGGTCTCGTTGTGTCTGTCTGTCTGTCTGGTGGTCTCTGTGTCTGTCTGGTCTCTGTTTGTGTGGTCTCTGTGTCTGTTTGTGGTCTCTGTGTCTGTCTGGTCTCTGTGTCTGTCTGGTCTCTGTGTGTGTCTGGTCTCTGTGTCTGCTGTGTCTGGTCTCTGTGTCTGGTGCTGTCGTCTGTTGGTCTCTGTGTCTGTCTGTCTGGTCTCTCTGTGGTCTCTGTCTGTCTGTCTGGTCTTGTGTCTGTCTGGTCTCTGTGTCTGTCTGGTCTCTTGTGTTCTGTCTGGTCTCTGTGTGTGTCTGTCTGGTCTCTGTGTGTGTCCTGGTCTTGGTCTCTGTGTCTGTCTGGTCTGTGTCTGTTTCTGTGTGGTCTCTGTGTCTGTCTGTGTGGTTCTGTGTGTCTGTCTGGTCTCTGTCTGTGGTCTCTGTGTCTGTCTTTCTGGTCTCTGTCTGTCTGGTCTCTGTGTCTGTCTGGTGGTCTTGTGTCTGTCTGGTCTCTGTTTTTGGTCTCTGTTCTGTCGTGGTCTCTGTCTGTCTGGTCTCTGTGTCTGTCTGGTCTCTGTGTCTGTCTGGTCTCTGTGTCTGCTGTGTCTGTCTGGCTCTGTATTTCTGGTCTTGTGTCTGTCTGTGTGTCTCTGTGTCTGTCTGATCTCTGTGTCTGTCTGGTCTGTCTGTCTGGCTCTTGTCTCTCTGGTCTGTGTCTGTCTGGTCTGTGTGTCTGTCTGTGTGGTCTCTGTGTCTGTCTGGTCTGTGTCTGTCTGGTCTTTGTCTTGGTCTGTGTGTCTGTGTCTGCTGTCTGGTCTCTGTATCTGTCTGTCTGGTCTCTGTGTCTGCCGTCTGGTCTCTGTGTCATGTGGTCTCTGTGTCTGTCTGTGTGGTCTCTGTGTCTGCCTGTCTGTCTCTGTGTCTGTCTGTCTGGTCTCTGTGTCTGCTGTTGGTCTCGTGTCTGTCTGGTCTCTGTGTTGTCTTGTCTGTGTTCTGTGGTCTCTGTTCTGTCTGGTCTCTGTTGCTGTTGGTCTCTGTGTCTGTCTGTGTGGTCTTGTGTCTGTCTGGTCTCTGTGTCTGTCTGTCTGGTCTCTGTGTCTGTGTTGTCTCGGTCTTGTGTCTCGTGTGTCTGTCTCTGTTCTGTGTGTCTGGTTGTGTCTGGTCTGTCTGTGGTCTCTGTGTCTGTCTGGTCTCTGTGTCTGTCTGTGTCTCTGTGTTGTCTGTCTGGTCTCTGTTCTGTTGGTCTCGTGTTGTCTGTCTGGTCTCGTGTCTGTTGGTCTCTGTGTCTGTCTGTTGGTCTCTGTGTCTGTCTGTTGGTCTCTGTGTCTGTTCTGTCTGGTCTCTGTTGGTTCTGTGTCTTTTCTGTCTGGTCTCTGTGTCTTTGTCTGGTCTCTGTGTCTGTCTGTCTGGTTTGTTGTCTGTTGGTCTCTGTCTGTCTGGTCTCTGTTTGTCTGTCTGGTTCTGTCTGTCTGGTCTCTGTGTCTGTCTGTTTCTCTGTGTCTGTTGGTCTCTGTGTTGTCTTGGTCCTGTCTGGTCTCTGTATTCTTTGGTCTCTGTGTCTGTCTGTGTGGTCTCTGTGTCTGTCTGTCTCTGTGTCTGTCTGGTCTCTGTCTGTCTGGTTTGTTCTGGTCTGTGTTGTCTGGTCTGTGGTCTGTTGTGTTGGTCTCTGGGTGTTTTTGTCTGTCTGTCTGTGTCTGTCTGTTTGTCTGGTCTGTGTGTCTGTCTGGTCTTTGTCTGGTCTGTGTGTCTGTCTGTGTGTTGTCTGGTGTGTCTTTTTTCTGGTCTGTGTCTGTCTGGTCTGTTGTCTGTCTGTGTGTCTGTGTTCTGTCTGTCTTGTGTCTGTGTGGTCTCTTGTCTGTCTGTTGGTCTTGTGTCTGCCTGTCTGGTCTCTGTGTCTGTGTGTCTGGTCTTCTGTTCTGCTGTCTGGTCTCTGTGGCTGTCTGTCTTGTCTCTTGCTGTCTGTGTGGTCTCTGTGTCTGTGTGGTCTCTGTGTCTGTCTGGTCTCTGTGTCTGTGTGGTCTCTGTTCTGTCTGTGTGGTCTCTGTGTCTGCCTGTCTGGTCTCTGTGTCTGTCTGTCTGGTCTCTGTTCTGTCTGGTCTCTGTGGCTGTCTGTCTTGTCTTGTGGTCTGTTGTCTGTGTCTCTGTTCTGTTCGGTGTGTTGTCTGTCTCTGTGTCTGTCTGGTCTCTGTGTCTGTTTGGTCTCTGTGTCTGTTGGTCTCTGTGTCTGTCTGTCTGGTCTCGTTCTGCTGTCTGGTCCTGTGCTGTTGTCTCTGTTTCTGTTTCTGGTCTCTGTTGTCTGTCTGTGTCTGTCTGGTATGTCTGTCTGTCTGTGTGGTCTCTGTGTCTGTTGTGTCTCTGTGTCTGTCTGTGTGGTCCTCTGTGTCTGTCGTCTGGTCTCTTGTCTGTCTGGTCTGTGTCTGTCTGTCTTGTGTCTGTGTGGTCTCTGTGTCTGTCTGTCTGGTCTCTGTGTCTGTCTGTGGTCTCTGTGTCTGTCTGTTGGTCTCTGTCTGTGTGGGTCTGTTGTCTGTCTGGTCTCTGTGTCTGGTCTGGTCTCTGTTCTGTCTGTCTGGTCTGCTGTCTGTCTGTGTGTCTGTTCTCTGTGTGTCTGTCTTGTGTCGTCTGTGGTCTTGGGTCTCTGTTGTTGTCTCTGTGTCTGGTCTCTGTGTCTGTCTGTCTGGTCTCTGTCTGTCTGTCTGTTCTGTGTCTGTTCTGTGTCTGTTGGTCTCTGTGTCTGTTCTGGTCCTCTGTGTCTGTTCTGGTTCTGTGTCTGTCTCTGGTTCTGTGTCTGTCTGTCTCTGTCTCTGTGTCTGTCTGTGTCTGGTCTCTGTGTCTGTCTGGTCTTGTGTCTGTTCTGTGTCTGTGTGTCTGGTCTGTGTCTGTCCTGTTGTTCTGTGTGTTCTTGTCTGTGTTGGTCTCTGTGTCTGTCTGGTCTTGTGTCTGTCGTCTGGTTCTGTGTCTGTTGGTTCTGGTCTGTCTGTCTTGTGTCTGTTCTGTCTGTCTTGTCTGTCTGTGTCTCTGTGTCTGTTGGTCTCTGTCTGTGGTCTTCTGTTGTCTCGTCTGTCTGTCTTGTGTCTGGTCTCTGTGTCTTGTCTGGTTCTGTCGTTCTGTTGCTCTGTGTCTGTTGTTGTGTCTCTGTGTCTGCTGTCTGGTCTTCTGTGTCTGTCTCTGTGTCTGGTCTCTGGTCTGTGTGTCTGGTCTCTGTGTCTGTCTGTCTGGTACTCTGTGTCTGTCTGTTGTCTCTGTTGTCTGTCTGGTCTCTGTGTCTTCTGGTCTCTGTGTCTGTCTGTCGTCTGGTCTCTGTTCTGTCTGTCTGGTCTCTGTGTCTGTTCTGTGTCTCTGTGTTGTCTGTGTGTCTCTGTCGTCTCTGTGTCTGTGTGTTGTATGTGTCTGTGTGGTCTGTGTGGTCTCTGTTTCTGTCTGGTCTGTGTGTCTGTCTGTGTGGTCTGTGTGTCTGTCTGTCTTGTCTCTGTGTCTGTATGGTCTGTGTGTCTGTCTGTCTGGTCTCTGTGTCTGTGTGGTCTCTGTGTCTGTCTGGTCTCTGTGTCTGTGTGGTCTGTGTCTGTGTGCCCTGTCTGGTCTCTGTGTCTGTTTGGTCTCTGTGTCTGGTCTCTGTGTCTGTGTGTGTGGTCTCTGTGTCTGTCTGTCTGTCTGTCTGGTCTCTGTGTCTGTGTGTGTGGTCTCTGTGTCTGTGTGTGTGGTTCTCTGTGTCTGTGTGTGTGGTCTCTGTGTGTGTGTGGTCTCTGTGTCTGTGTGGTCTCTGTGTCTGTGTGGTCTCTGTGTCTGTGTGGTCTCTGTGTCTGTCTGGTCTCTGTCTGTCTGGTCTCTGTGTCTGTCTGTCTGGTCTCTGTGTCTGTCTGTCTGGTCTCTGTGTCTGTCTGTCTGGTCTCTGTGTCTGTCTGTCTGGTCTCTGTGTCTGTCTGTCTGGTCTCTGTGTCTGTCGTGGTCTCTGTGTCTGTCTGTCTGGTCTCTGTGTCTGTCTGGTCTCTGTGTCTGTCTGGTCTCTGTGTTTGTCTGGTCTCTGTGTCTGTGTGTCTTGTCTCTGTGTCTGTGTGGTCTCTGTGTCTGTCTGTCTGGTCTCTGTGTCTGTCTGTCTGGTTTCTGTGTCTGTCTGTCTGGTCTCTGTGTCTGTCTGTTTGGTCGCTGTGTCTGTGTGGTCTCTGTGACTGACTGTGTGGTATCTGTGTCTGTCTGTCTGGTCTCTGTCTGTCTGGTCTCTGTGTCTGTCTGGTCTCTGTGTCTGTCTGTCTGGTCTCTGTGTCTACCTGTCTGGTCTCTGTGTCCTGTCTGTCTGGTCTCTGTGTCTGTCTGGTCTCTGTGTCTGTGTGTGTGGTCTCTGTGTCTGTCTGGTCTCTGTGTCTGTGTGTCTGGTCTCTGTGTCTGTGTGTCTGGTCTGTGTGGAGAAGGAGGACTCTGTGACTGACTGTGTGGTATCTGTGTCTGTCTGTCTGGTCTCTGTCTGTCTGGTCTCTGTGTCTGTCTTGTCTCTGTGTCTGTCTGTCTGGTCTCTGTGTCTACCTGTCTGGTCTCTGTGTCTGTCTGTCTGGTCTCTGTGTCTGTCTGGTCTCTTTGTCTGTCTGGTCTCTGTGTCTGTCTGGTCTCTGTGTCTGTGTGTGTGGTCTCTGTGTCTGTATGGTCTCTGTGTCTGTCTGCCTGGTCTCTGTGTCTTTGTGTTTGGTCTCTGTCTGGTTTCTGTGTCTGTCTCTGTGTCTGTCTGTCTCTCTCTCTCTCAAATTTTTCTATCTATATGTGTGTGCGTGTCTGTGTGTTTGCGCGCGCGTGTATATGTTTATGTATATTTATGTATATGTATACATACATATAATTTCTGTATCTGTATGCATATATATATATAAGTATGTATGTATGCATATATGTATGCACGCATGTATGATTGTATGTATGATATGTATGTATGTATGTATGTATGTATGTATGCATGTATAACAGTTTTCAATTTCAATTTCAATTTCTCAAGAAGATGATGAATGTGTTCGATGAAGTCTTGCACTGTCATTTCTTTCTATCATTTTCTGCCTTTCTAGTTTCTGGTCCATTCATCTGTATGTGTTCGATGAAGTCTTACATACTTTATCTTAGGGTTGATAGTTGGGTACATGTAGTAAGTGCATTTTTGGCTCTAGGGTAATTTATGCCTGTTTGTATGTTTAATTTATGCCTGTTTGTATGTTTTGGTGTCCTTAGGTATGCTTAAATTTGTATTCAGGTGTGTTTTTAAATCCCTTATGCGATAAATTGGACGGAGTGGTCAACGTCAGGGGCTTCTCCTTAGATTCTGTGCCGAGTGCATTGATATGTGTACTTAATTTTCTTTTTTTTTCCTGTTTTGTATGTTTTGAAGCGGTTATAGCCCTGATATGGCTCTACGCAGTCGGCTGGTCTTTAAGCAACAATAAGAGCAAATAAGAATAAGATCGATGTATGAAGTGGATACTGATACAATTAATTTTTATTGTATTTAGCTTTGTATTATTACTGTTTATCTGTTGTCAGCATACCATTAGAGGCTGACATGTATTTGCTTTACGAGTGTCTGCCTTTGTCTCTCATGCTTCTGTGAACTGCTTAGGGCGCGTGTGAGATGAGGTGCAGTACAAGGAATCATTGGTGGTGTTGTTGTTGTTCATCATCTTCATCTTCATCATCATCTTCTTCTTCATCTTCTTCTTCATCTTCTTCTTCATCTTCTTCTTCATATTCTTCTTCTTCTTCCTCTTCTTCATCTTTTCTTCTTCTTCTTCTCTTCTTCTTCTTCTCCTTCTTCTTCTCCTTCTTCTTCTCCTTCTTCTTCTCCTTCTTCTTCTCCTTCTTCTTCTCCTTCTCCTTCTTCTTCTCCTTCTTCTCTTCTTCTCCTTCTTCTCCTCTCTCTCCTTCCTCCTTCTTCTCCTTCCTTCTCCTCCTTCTCTCCTCCTTCTCCTCCTTCTCCTCCTCCTTCTCCTCCTCCTTCTCCTCCTCCTTCTCCTCCTCCTCCTCCTTCTCCTCCTTCTTCTTCTCCTTCTCCTCCTTGTCCTTCTTCTTCTTTTCTTCTTCTTTTTCTTTTTCTTCTTCTTCTTCTTTCATTATGATTATCATCATCAGCATGGTACTTTAACCCTTCGACTCCCGCACCCTGTCCACCAGCATCCCGCATTGTCAACCATGCTAGCCAAGCTAAAACATAACCCTTTGACTCCCTCACCCTATCCACCAGCTTCATGCAGGAAGCTGGTGAATATGGTGAAGTCAAAGGGCTGCTTTTTTGCAGTAGGTGGATTGGGTGCGGGAGTCAATAAAATACGTTTTTGCAGTAGGTGGATAGGGTGCGGGGTTCAAAGGGTCAATTTTTTTGCAGTAGGTGGATAGGGTGCGGGAATCAAAAGGGTTAATTTTTGTAGTTGGATGGATAGGGTTGGGGGGTCAAAGGGTTAGGCCTAAGTTTTTGTAGTAGGTAAATAGGGTGCGGGGGCCAAAGGGTTAAGTTTTTGCAGTTGGGTGGATAGGGTGTGGGAGTCAAAGGGTTAAGTTTTTGCAGTTGGGTGGGTAGGGTGTGGGAGTTAAAGGGTTAAAGAACTGCGCTAACTGGTCACTCTATACTAATCAATCCTTGGCTGTACTTGACTCCTGCAGGCAAGCATTCTACGAGCTCTTCCTCCATAAACCGTATCAGTATGAAGACAGAGGATTTTCTGCAGCCTAACCAGCTACTGCACGGCAGATGGAGCGTGGTGAGTCATTGTGTTGTGGTTGGTTTGATAGTTTGTTTGCCTGTTTGATCGATTGATTGATTATTTGCTTGTTTGTTTGTCACACACACGCGCGAGCGGACGCACGCACACATACACATGTATATTTATAACGCGTCCACACAAGGTCACACACGTGCGAGTCATATTCTGTATGTATATACATCTATATATATATCTATATGCCCATACTGTCACACACACATACACACGCACGCGCGCACCTGTACAGACACACACACGCGCACGCATATACACACGCACAAACACTCAAAACACACTCGCGCGCGCACGCGCATGTGCACACACACATGCACACACACACATGCACACACACACACATGCACACACACACACACATGCACACACATACTCACACCACACATACACAAACACTATCACGCTCGCTAGGGCTTGAGACAGGAAAAGAGAGAAACAGCTATCAGCACTGAAGTCCCCTTTCACTAACTGAATAAAGAAATAACTGGTCAAAATACATTTACACAAATTTTATTAAATCACAAACACCACAACATGACGCACCATACATACATGTCACAGCATAAATATCGCACCGCTTAAGGTGGCATCCAAAGCCCGACATTGCATACTCTCAAAATCCTTAAAGAAAACATCCCCCAAAATCACTTGGAACAACAACAACAACAAATTCAATGTCAGCAATGAATAAATGCATTAAACAACGTAATTTCTCAGATTGCTCCCATACTTTGCTTCACCTATGTATCAAAACTCGTTCTCTCCTTCATAATGTCTCGCATTGACTATTGCAATTCACTCCTGTCTGGTCTTCCTGCCTCCACCATTCACATCCTACAGCGCATTCAAAACAATGCTGTACGCCTTGTACTCAAAAAGAAAAAAGCTGACCACATATCTCCTCTCCTGGCACAACTTCACTGGCTCCCTGTATCAAAGCGCATACAGTACAAACTAGACACCATGTGCTACAAAAGCCTCAATAACGCAGCCCCCGATTACCTGTCAAGCCTACTTGAGATCTATCTTCCCTCACGTACCCTCCGCTCTGCCTCCGATCCTCTGACTTTTCGCTTTCCACGCACTAAGCTCAATACCTATGGTCCACGAGCCTTTTCTGTTTCTGGTCCACTCTCCTGGAACAAACTTCCTCTCTCAGTCTGTCAGCAATCTACTTTTGTCTCCAAGTCCGCTCTCAAAACTCACCTTTTCTCCTCCGCATAAAATCCTAACCTCACTCAACCCCCCCCCCCCCCACTCTGCAGTCTGTCTCCGCTCGGAGGGGAATCACATGGTTATAATATATAATTGTATATGCTATGCTCTCTATAATTTTCCATTGCTTTTATTCTTGCTTTTATTGCTTTTATTCTTTCTCCCCATTTATAGCCATGCGTGTGTGTGAGTGTGTGTGTGTGTGTGTGTGTGTGTGTGTGTGTGTGTGTGTGTGCGTGCGTGCTTGCGTGTGCGTGCGTGCGTGCGTGTGCGTGCGTGCGTGCGTGCTTGCGTGTGTGTCTGCTTCAGCGCTTAGATTTGATTTTATCAAGATTTTGCGCTATATAAATATTGATAATTATTATTATTATTATTATTATCAACCGTCATGTGGAAAAACACCTTCACAACCTAGTCCCACGAATGGTGACGTTCCCTGTCTCACACAACGCTCCGACGCTATGATTTCCAAATGTCCCTTGAGTCTCACAAACGCTTGAATGGGGAACAGGTGCTGACTGAATGAACGATGAAAGTAAAGCGAAGACCCAGGAATCAGTAGAATGACGAATCCCGAGCAGGACGATGATGAGGAACGAGCCTAGTCGAAACAGCTGAGCAGAAGTCTCGTAGCGTGGTGATTACTGGCTCGCCACCCCACGCCTTGACGGCCGTCGCAGGGGCAACAAATTAGCACTTAACTGCCGAATCCTGCAGGAAGTTGCTGTTGCAGAAACGCCCACCAGCCATACTTGCTCCACACGTTCGTCACCGTTACAGCAGCTCGGTCATGTTCGCTTTTTCGTAGAGCCTTGGGCCAAACACGGACATGGACGACGACTGTGGCGCAGGACACTACTGATTTTTACCCACTACACCGACGAAAATAGAGAAGCAACCCACCCCTACCGACCGGAGGTCTACGGAAGGCTGCACATTAGCCAAAGGCACGCAGAAACTCTTTCACTTCTAAGACAACGTCGAACTACAAGACCATTGACCAGAAACTGGCCCTAACCCCCTTAGCTGTAAACCATCCGTAGGTGAGGGGCACCAAACGCCAACTGGCAACTCTTCACTTCTCCAGCCAGCACAAACTTCCAGCTCCAGGACACAAAGTCCATCTATACGACGCAGCCACTGACCAGAAACTGGTCCTAACCCCTTAGCTGTACCGTGCGTAGGTGAGGGGCACCAAACACCAACTGGCA
>JAPXFY010005578.1:0-14674 GCA_030674185.1 Monoplex corrugatus
AGGCCTGTTTATATATATGGTTTGGTGTCCTTAAGTATGCTTAAATTTGTATTCAGTGACTTTTAAATCCCCTGAGCGATAAATTGGACAGGGGGGGGGGGGGTAATGCCAGGGGCATGTCCTTAGATTATGTGCACGGATGCATTGATATGTCTACTTAATTTTCTTTCTTTTTTCCTTCCTGTTTAAGTTTGTATGTTTTGAAGTAGTTACAGCCCTGATATATCTTTACGCAGTTGACTGGGCTTTAAACAACAACAACAACAAAAAATAATTCATTCATTCATTTATTTCTTCTTCTTCATTCTGACCAACTTTAAGAGGTGGGTGTTGGCGCTGTTTGGCCCATGCTGTGCAGGTGTTATGTGGTTCCACAATTCATACTCCATCTTTGATAGGTGTGCATGCTGAATATGTTTTTTGCTTTCATAAGCCGAGATGTGGTTTCTCAGAAGAATGTTGAGAGTACCATGGACAGCAAAGAAAACAAACGAGACAGTCTTGATGGAGGCAGACACAAGTTGATCACTGATAAGGAAGATTAGGAAAAGACAAGCAACATTTATAGGCCATTTTATGAGGAAGGGGATTTGGAGCACCTGGTCACAACGGGAAAGCTGGAGGGAAAGAGAGCACCGGGTAGACCCAGGAGAGAATGCTGGACGGACTTGCAGAGTGGCTGGGGATGAAGAGGGGGGGGGAGATGCTGGGTGCAACGAGAGATAGAGATGGTTGGAAGTCCATGGTCACCAACGCCATGCGGCAGGGCACCTGATGATGATGATGAAGCCGCTGAACACTTACAGGGCTCACGGGATCTTTAACATGTGTACGTACATGATGTTCTGTGCATGTACACTTAAAGGTGATTCAGGCATCAGCAGGGATGGACATATGTTGCCTGAGAGATTGGAAAATTGTCCATCCCTTTATCCAAACACGTGGTGCTATGGGAAAGTCAAACTAAAACCTCCCAACTGGAAGTCTGTGGTGTAGGCTAAGCTCAATACCTATGGTCCACGAGCCTTCTCTGTTTCTGGTCCACTCTCCTGGAACAAACTTCCTCTCTCAGTCCGTCAGCAACCTACTTTTGTCTCCTTCAAGTCCGCTCTCAAAACTCACCTTTTCTCCTCTGCATAAAATCCTGACCTCACTCATACCCCTCTGTAGCCTGTCTCCGCTCGGAGTGGAACCACATTGTAATATATATTTGTATATAATATGCTCTCTATAATTTTCCATTGCTTTTATTCTTTTTCCCCATTTATAGCCATGTGTGAGTGTGTGTGCGCGCATGTGTATGTTCAGCGCTTAGATTTGATTTCTATCAAGATTTTGCGCTATATAAATATTGTAATTATTATTATTATTATTATAGGCTACTAGCGTGTGGCTGTTAATAATGGACCACTGACTGGAGTTCATTCATTTGAACCCACATTCATCAAAAAGCATTTTTTAAATAAATGAATAAATAATGAATAAATAAATAATCTCTCTCTCTCTCTCTCTCTCTCTCTCTCTCTCTCTCTCTCTCTATATATATATATATATATATATATATATATATATATATATATATATATATATATATATATATATATATATATATGTTTTCGTATTCAGCTAAACGCATTGAAAACAAAATATTGTAAAAATGTCAAGTGTATTTGCGGCGAACAGTTCACATTGTTTCACTGTTTATTCTACTGCAAAATGCTACGCTCTTTTTTACCGAAAATGTTTACTCAAGAAAAGTATTCTGAAAATCATTTCCAAAAAATTACATCAGATCAATCTTTGTTAGTTAAAATTTCAGAATCATTAGTTCACAGTCCTGTTAATGCATTACTTTAACTTTATTCGGTTTGTGTTTTAGTGTTACAATTTCCCTTCTCGTTGTTGAAGTTAATTGTTAGTGTTAGTTCTCGTTTCATTTTACTGTTCCCCCACTTACTAATGTCTTTTTCCTCTGTCTTCCCTCTGCCCAAATCCAACCCGTCCAACTATCGTTCTACATTTTATTTTGTTCATTTTTTTTTTATTCCTCCTTCCCCCGTCTAATATCACTTATAGTGAAAAGACGTTAAATTAAAGAATGAACGAACGATACATATGTAACAGAGTGCCTTGCTCTGTTACGATCTTTCCCCATTTACCTACAACGCTCAAAGGCAACGCCGTGTAGCGTGCTTGCCTAGATAAAAAACGCCTTGCATTCTCTTGGCCTAATTATACTGGTATTTCACAGCCTCTGCCTATCCATAGCTATGCATTAATCATTCCAAAGATCTAACCAGTACATGACACATATACATTGTAGATAACACACTGCTAAACAATTAGCAGATCTACAATATGTACATGTACTCTAAAGCAGGCCTATGACAAGGTTTTGTCGTCATCTCCAGTCAGTATTATGTTGTAGTTTTACAGAACGTAGAGGGGGCCGTCACTAATTTATGCTGTCTTTACTGTAGCATTATAGAACAATCGCCGTGTAATTGCCGGCGGGAACACTCAGACAATGACCGCAGGGCGCGTCTGTCTCAACCGCCTTAGGTATTTGTGGCTTGATAGCGAGCATATACCCACTCGCGAAACTGCCGGACAATGACCACGCGTTTCACTTGTGTGTACTGACGCACTGCGTTAAAACTACACACTAAGTGTTGATTATTAATTAGGTGAGAACAACCAATCAGACCTTGGCATCTGGTTGATTGATTAATTGGGTGAGAACAACCAATCAGACCTTGCCATCTGAAAGGTTTGAGATTTGAAAATATGACCATCATGCTCTGTTCCCAGAGTACAAATTAACAAGGCGCATCATAGCGTGTGCTTTTCCACGCCACTCTCAGTATTACCAGAGGTGCCCTTTCCTGCCACCACTCTTGATCTCACAGCAGGTGATCATCTTCACGGCGTTACTGTAGCACTGTCTTCCTTCCTGTCTTCTTCTTCGTATTCTTTTGTCTCCTTCCATATCCCAGTACGGTCCTTTTCCCTTATTGTCATTTTCCCATTTTCCCTGTTTTCCTTCCCTACCTATCCTCATCAAGAGATAATAAAGAGTCAAGTAACACAACGAGGACTTGTGTTTTGATTGAGAGACTTCCCTTTCTGCTCTGGATTCAAAGGACCACCACAGCAATCATCACCAAACCCCTTAACCCACTCATCCATCACCACCTGGCGATTCATCAATACCATCATAATCACCTTACCCCCCCCCCCTTAACCACGTGACCCATCACACCTGGCGCTATCGAGCAGGATCCAGATTCGGAAAGGGAACAGAAACAAGAAGACAGTGCTACAAGTATCAAGTAGCAAACCATGTCAAACTCACAGCTCTACAAGCTACCAAAGCTGTCAGGCGACGAAGGCACCTCAATAGTCGACAACTTTATCCAGGAGGCCAAGCTTTTTCTTCAGCTCCAGCCCCTGGATGACAAAGCAGCTGCCCTCTGGCTTATGTCATCGTTAGAGGGTCCAGCTCGTCGGGAGGTGCTATGGCAACCAACGGCTAGAGTGGACACTCCAGACAAGATCCTGAAGATCATCCAGGACAACTGGGGTGACCAGAGGGACTCCACAACCCTTGCTGCCACCTTCTACAACAGGCAGCAGGGAAAGGGGGAGACTGTCATTGAGTACGTGACTCACCTACGCGTACTCTGGATGAAGGCCAACCAAGCTGAAGAGGGGACATTGTCACCAACGCAGCTTCGGGACGCCTTCGTCTGTGGTCTCTCCCCAGGCGCTCTCAGGAGGGATGTCCGGCGATACATAAGAGATCATCCGGACACCACCTTCGAGGGAGCCAAGATGGAGGCCCTGCGGTGGATGAGAGAGGACAGCTGTGCAGAACATCACTCCAGCCCAGTCATCGCCCGTATGGAGGCACAGCTGGCAGAACTCGATGCCAGCATAGACCAAAGTCTCCAGCGGCGCAACACTGTGGCTGTGAAGAAACCACCATGGCAACCACCTCTCCACAGTGGCGAACAGCGACCATTACCACGGCAACAGCAGCCACCAGAACACTGTCTTTGGTGTGACCGGGCCGGCCACACTGAAGACAAATGTTGGAACCGGCGCCGGTACAAGAAGAGAGGCAAGCGGCGACGGCAGCCTGCACCACAGAGAGCTGTAAAGCAAAGTGCAGACCGTCCTGTCACCCACGGACAAGCTGCAGGGCACAAGAAGAAGGGACGCCCAAGCAGATCCAAATCTGCCACAACTCCTTCTCCTGGGCCCCATTCTCCTTCTTTTCCTCCCCAGCCCTCCAAACCTGCTGTCCCCAAAACACCCTGTGCCAGCCAGAACCTGAGTGCGGCCAGCACCTCTAGAGCTGCCGGTGCACGTCCTGTTCCAGTGCCCCGCAGACACCGTCGATCCAGAGGCCACCCGAGCCATGATGGTCAACAACAGGACCCAGCAGCACCGGAGCAGGTGACGTCTACACCAGCAGCTGATGACGACCTGCAGGTAGGCATGTATGTTTACCTGCGGGACATGATTCCTGGTTCCAGCACAGCATGGACCAACACCTGGTCGCCGGACCTGTATTGTGTGACGGCACGCCATCCCCAGCACCGTCACATCTACACAGTCCAGTCACTGGCAGGTGGCCCTCACCAGGCCGTCTCCAGGATCCACCTCCTGCCAGCATCTGGGTCCATGCCAGACATGAAGCCACCACCAGACCCAGAGTCATCTGACTCCGAAGACGAGCAGTGGCTAGTCTGCCCACAGCCACGGCGCAGAACAACACGGCCCATGGTGACAACAGCACCTGAGCCCGCTATACCAGAGCAGACGACTACACCAGTCCCTCCAAGACGGTCAACACGCCTCATGAATAGGACACTTTGAGAAGTCCTATTCTACAAAGGGACAAATATTAATGAGTATATATTTTCAGGTTCAACTGACCACAATAATATTTACCTGGACAGATTACTGCATAAGGAAAATTTCCTTTTTTGTATGTGTTTAAATTGATAATCTGCCAAAGCTATGAACATTATATTTAGTCATTCTTTTCACTTAGCATGTAATAACCATGCCATTGAAAACCCGGATTGTCACATTGATGCGATGCTTTTGATATTTACATATATTTTTTATACATTTGTCATTTTGTTTCCCGTAATGAATGTTTTGATGCATAGGTATGGCAAAGAGGCTTTAGTGAACTTATTAAATGCTACTTTCTTTAATGCTACTTTCTCTAGCTTATTATGTTAAGGCATTTGCCATTTCAGTGTTTCATACTTTCGTACTGCCAGTTATGTTGACCAATTCAGAGTCCTAACTTGACCAAGCAGTGTAACTGTCCTTTTGGAACTGAAATTGCAACTCTCCAGTTTGCCCATGCATACCCTAGCTAATAGTAATATACAAGTGGATTCCATACTCCACCATATTCATAGCATTTTACAATTTCATGAATTCTTGAGGTGGCCCTCAAATTTCAGCCTTCAAGAATTTACCCAATGTTCGCGCACCATCGCGGACGATGGTTTTCAAATTGGTGGGGGGAGGTGTAACAGAGTGCCTTGCTCTGTTACGATCTTTCCCCATTTACCTACAACGCTCAAAGGCAACGCCGTGTAGCGTGCTTGCCTAGATAAAAAACGCCTTGCATTCTCTTGGCCTAATTATACTGGTATTTCACAGCCTCTGCCTATCCATAGCTATGCATTAATCATTCCAAAGATCTAACCAGTACATGACACATATACATTGTAGATAACACACTGCTAAACAATTAGCAGATCTACAATATGTACATGTACTCTAAAGCAGGCCTATGACAAGGTTTTGTCGTCATCTCCAGTCAGTATTATGTTGTAGTTTTACAGAACGTAGAGGGGGCCGTCACTAATTTATGCTGTCTTTACTGTAGCATTATAGAACAATCGCCGTGTAATTGCCGGCGGGAACACTCAGACAATGACCGCAGGGCGCGTCTGTCTCAACCGCCTTAGGTATTTGTGGCTTGATAGCGAGCATATACCCACTCGCGAAACTGCCGGACAATGACCAGCGTTTCACTTGTGTGTACTGACGCACTGCGTTAAAACTACACACTAAGTGTTGACTTATTAATTAGGTGAGAACAACCAATCAGACCTTGGCATCTGGTTGATTGATTAATTGGGTGAGAACAACCAATCAGACCTTGCCATCTGAAAGGTTTGAGATTTGAAAATATGACCATCATGCTCTGTTCCCAGAGTACAAATTAACAAGGCGCATCATAGCGTGTGCTTTTCCACGCCACTCTCAGTATTACCAGAGGTGCCCTTTCCTGCCACCACTCTTGATCTCACAGCAGGTGATCATCTTCACGGCGTTACTGTAGCACTGTCTTCCTTCCTGTCTTCTTCTTCGTATTCTTTTGTCTCCTTCCATATCCCAGTACGGTCCTTTTCCCTTATTGTCATTTTCCCATTTTCCCTGTTTTCCTTCCCTACCTATCCTCATCAAGAGATAATAAAGAGTCAAGTAACACAACGAGGACTTGTGTTTTGATTGAGAGACTTCCCTTTCTGCTCTGGATTCAAAGGACCACCACAGCAATCATCACCAAACCCCTTAACCCACTCATCCATCACCACCTGGCGATTCATCAATACCATCATAATCACCTTACCCCCCCCCCCCCCCCTTAACCACGTGACCATCACACCTGGCGCTATCGAGCAGGATCCAGATTCGGAAAGGGAACAGAAACAAGAAGACAGTGCTACAAGTATCAAGTAGCAAACCATGTCAAACTCACAGCTCTACAAGCTACCAAAGCTGTCAGGCGACGAAGGCACCTCAATAGTCGACAACTTTATCCAGGAGGCCAAGCTTTTTCTTCAGCTCCAGCCCCTGGATGACAAAGCAGCTGCCCTCTGGCTTATGTCATCGTTAGAGGGTCCAGCTCGTCGGGAGGTGCTATGGCAACCAACGGCTAGAGTGGACACTCCAGACAAGATCCTGAAGATCATCCAGGACAACTGGGGTGACCAGAGGGACTCCACAACCCTTGCTGCCACCTTCTACAACAGGCAGCAGGGAAAGGGGGAGACTGTCATTGAGTACGTGACTCACCTACGCGTACTCTGGATGAAGGCCAACCAAGCTGAAGAGGGGACATTGTCACCAACGCAGCTTCGGGACGCCTTCGTCTGTGGTCTCTCCCCAGGCGCTCTCAGGAGGGATGTCCGGCGATACATAAGAGATCATCCGGACACCACCTTCGAGGGAGCCAAGATGGAGGCCCTGCGGTGGATGAGAGAGGACAGCTGTGCAGAACATCACTCCAGCCCAGTCATCGCCCGTATGGAGGCACAGCTGGCAGAACTCGATGCCAGCATAGACCAAAGTCTCCAGCGGCGCAACACTGTGGCTGTGAAGAAACCACCATGGCAACCACCTCTCCACAGCGGCGAACAGCGACCATTACCACGGCAACAGCAGCCACCAGAACACTGTCTTTGGTGTGACCGGGCCGGCCACACTGAAGACAAATGTTGGAACCGGCGCCGGTACAAGAAGAGAGGCAAGCGGCGACGGCAGCCTGCACCACAGAGAGCTGTAAAGCAAAGTGCAGACCGTCCTGTCACCCACGGACAAGCTGCAGGGCACAAGAAGAAGGGACGCCCAAGCAGATCCAAATCTGCCACAACTCCTTCTCCTGGGCCCCATTCTCCTTCTTTTCCTCCCCAGCCCTCCAAACCTGCTGTCCCCAAAACACCCTGTGCCAGCCAGAACCTGAGTGCGGCCAGCACCTCTAGAGCTGCCGGTGCACATCCTGTTCCAGTGCCCCGCAGACACCGTCGATCCAGAGGCCACCCGAGCCATGATGGTCAACAACAGGACCCAGCAGCACCGGAGCAGGTGACGTCTACACCAGCAGCTGATGACGACCTGCAGGTAGGCATGTATGTTTACCTGCGGGACATGATTCCTGGTTCCAGCACAGCATGGACCAACACCTGGTCGCCGGACCTGTATTGTGTGACGGCACGCCATCCCCAGCACCGTCACATCTACACAGTCCAGTCACTGGCAGGTGGCCCTCACCAGGCCGTCTCCAGGATCCACCTCCTGCCAGCATCTGGGTCCATGCCAGACATGAAGCCACCACCAGACCCAGAGTCATCTGACTCCGAAGACGAGCAGTGGCTAGTCTGCCCACAGCCACGGCGCAGAACAACACGGCCCATGGTGACAACAGCACCTGAGCCCGCTATACCAGAGCAGACGACTACACCAGTCCCTCCAAGACGGTCAACACGCCTCATGAATAGGACACTTTGAGAAGTCCTATTCTACAAAGGGACAAATATTAATGAGTATATATTTTCAGGTTCAACTGACCACAATAATATTTACCTGGACAGATTACTGCATAAGGAAAATTTCCTTTTTTGTATGTGTTTAAATTGATAATCTGCCAAAGCTATGAACATTATATTTAGTCATTCTTTTCACTTAGCATGTAATAACCATGCCATTGAAAACCCGGATTGTCACATTGATGCGATGCTTTTGATATTTACATATATTTTTTATACATTTGTCATTTTGTTTCCCGTAATGAATGTTTTGATGCATAGGTATGGCAAAGAGGCTTTAGTGAACTTATTAAATGCTACTTTCTTTAATGCTACTTTCTCTAGCTTATTATGTTAAGGCATTTGCCATTTCAGTGTTTCATACTTTCGTACTGCCAGTTATGTTGACCAATTCAGAGTCCTAACTTGACCAAGCAGTGTAACTGTCCTTTTGGAACTGAAATTGCAACTCTCCAGTTTGCCCATGCATACCCTAGCTAATAGTAATATACAAGTGGATTCCATACTCCACCATATTCATAGCATTTTACAATTTCATGAATTCTTGAGGTGGCCCTCAAATTTCAGCCTTCAAGAATTTACCCAATGTTCGCGCACCATCGCGGACGATGGTTTTCAAATTGGTGGGGGGAGGTGTAACAGAGTGCCTTGCTCTGTTACGATCTTTCCCCATTTACCTACAACGCTCAAAGGCAACGCCGTGTAGCGTGCTTGCCTAGATAAAAAACGCCTTGCATTCTCTTGGCCTAATTATACTGGTATTTCACAGCCTCTGCCTATCCATAGCTATGCATTAATCATTCCAAAGATCTAACCAGTACATGACACATATACATTGTAGATAACACACTGCTAAACAATTAGCAGATCTACAATATGTACATGTACTCTAAAGCAGGCCTATGACAAGGTTTTGTCGTCATCTCCAGTCAGTATTATGTTGTAGTTTTACAGAACGTAGAGGGGGCCGTCACTAATTTATGCTGTCTTTACTGTAGCATTATAGAACAATCGCCGTGTAATTGCCGGCGGGAACACTCAGACAATGACCGCAGGGCGCGTCTGTCTCAACCGCCTTAGGTATTTGTGGCTTGATAGCGAGCATATACCCACTCGCGAAACTGCCGGACAATGACCAGCGTTTCACTTGTGTGTACTGACGCACTGCGTTAAAACTACACACTAAGTGTTGACTTATTAATTAGGTGAGAACAACCAATCAGACCTTGGCATCTGGTTGATTGATTAATTGGGTGAGAACAACCAATCAGACCTTGCCATCTGAAAGGTTTGAGATTTGAAAATATGACCATCATGCTCTGTTCCCAGAGTACAAATTAACAAGGCGCATCATAGCGTGTGCTTTTCCACGCCACTCTCAGTATTACCAGAGGTGCCCTTTCCTGCCACCACTCTTGATCTCACAGCAGGTGATCATCTTCACGGCGTTACTGTAGCACTGTCTTCCTTCCTGTCTTCTTCTTCGTATTCTTTTGTCTCCTTCCATATCCCAGTACGGTCCTTTTCCCTTATTGTCATTTTCCCATTTTCCCTGTTTTCCTTCCCTACCTATCCTCATCAAGAGATAATAAAGAGTCAAGTAACACAACGAGGACTTGTGTTTTGATTGAGAGACTTCCCTTTCTGCTCTGGATTCAAAGGACCACCACAGCAATCATCACCAAACCCCTTAACCCACTCATCCATCACCACCTGGCGATTCATCAATACCATCATAATCACCTTACCCCCCCCCCCCCTTAACCACGTGACCCATCACACCTGGCGCTATCGAGCAGGATCCAGATTCGGAAAGGGAACAGAAACAAGAAGACAGTGCTACAAGTATCAAGTAGCAAACCATGTCAAACTCACAGCTCTACAAGCTACCAAAGCTGTCAGGCGACGAAGGCACCTCAATAGTCGACAACTTTATCCAGGAGGCCAAGCTTTTTCTTCAGCTCCAGCCCCTGGATGACAAAGCAGCTGCCCTCTGGCTTATGTCATCGTTAGAGGGTCCAGCTCGTCGGGAGGTGCTATGGCAACCAACGGCTAGAGTGGACACTCCAGACAAGATCCTGAAGATCATCCAGGACAACTGGGGTGACCAGAGGGACTCCACAACCCTTGCTGCCACCTTCTACAACAGGCAGCAGGGAAAGGGGGAGACTGTCATTGAGTACGTGACTCACCTACGCGTACTCTGGATGAAGGCCAACCAAGCTGAAGAGGGGACATTGTCACCAACGCAGCTTCGGGACGCCTTCGTCTGTGGTCTCTCCCCAGGCGCTCTCAGGAGGGATGTCCGGCGATACATAAGAGATCATCCGGACACCACCTTCGAGGGAGCCAAGATGGAGGCCCTGCGGTGGATGAGAGAGGACAGCTGTGCAGAACATCACTCCAGCCCAGTCATCGCCCGTATGGAGGCACAGCTGGCAGAACTCGATGCCAGCATAGACCAAAGTCTCCAGCGGCGCAACACTGTGGCTGTGAAGAAACCACCATGGCAACCACCTCTCCACAGCGGCGAACAGCGACCATTACCACGGCAACAGCAGCCACCAGAACACTGTCTTTGGTGTGACCGGGCCGGCCACACTGAAGACAAATGTTGGAACCGGCGCCGGTACAAGAAGAGAGGCAAGCGGCGACGGCAGCCTGCACCACAGAGAGCTGTAAAGCAAAGTGCAGACCGTCCTGTCACCCACGGACAAGCTGCAGGGCACAAGAAGAAGGGACGCCCAAGCAGATCCAAATCTGCCACAACTCCTTCTCCTGGGCCCCATTCTCCTTCTTTTCCTCCCCAGCCCTCCAAACCTGCTGTCCCCAAAACACCCTGTGCCAGCCAGAACCTGAGTGCGGCCAGCACCTCTAGAGCTGCCGGTGCACGTCCTGTTCCAGTGCCCCGCAGACACCGTCGATCCAGAGGCCACCCGAGCCATGATGGTCAACAACAGGACCCAGCAGCACCGGAGCAGGTGACGTCTACACCAGCAGCTGATGACGACCTGCAGGTAGGCATGTATGTTTACCTGCGGGACATGATTCCTGGTTCCAGCACAGCATGGACCAACACCTGGTCGCCGGACCTGTATTGTGTGACGGCACGCCATCCCCAGCACCGTCACATCTACACAGTCCAGTCACTGGCAGGTGGCCCTCACCAGGCCGTCTCCAGGATCCACCTCCTGCCAGCATCTGGGTCCATGCCAGACATGAAGCCACCACCAGACCCAGAGTCATCTGACTCCGAAGACGAGCAGTGGCTAGTCTGCCCACAGCCACGGCGCAGAACAACACGGCCCATGGTGACAACAGCACCTGAGCCCGCTATACCAGAGCAGACGACTACACCAGTCCCTCCAAGACGGTCAACACGCCTCATGAATAGGACACTTTGAGAAGTCCTATTCTACAAAGGGACAAATATTAATGAGTATATATTTTCAGGTTCAACTGACCACAATAATATTTACCTGGACAGATTACTGCATAAGGAAAATTTCCTTTTTTGTATGTGTTTAAATTGATAATCTGCCAAAGCTATGAACATTATATTTAGTCATTCTTTTCACTTAGCATGTAATAACCATGCCATTGAAAACCCGGATTGTCACATTGATGCGATGCTTTTGATATTTACATATATTTTTTATACATTTGTCATTTTGTTTCCCGTAATGAATGTTTTGATGCATAGGTATGGCAAAGAGGCTTTAGTGAACTTATTAAATGCTACTTTCTTTAATGCTACTTTCTCTAGCTTATTATGTTAAGGCATTTGCCATTTCAGTGTTTCATACTTTCGTACTGCCAGTTATGTTGACCAATTCAGAGTCCTAACTTGACCAAGCAGTGTAACTGTCCTTTTGGAACTGAAATTGCAACTCTCCAGTTTGCCCATGCATACCCTAGCTAATAGTAATATACAAGTGGATTCCATACTCCACCATATTCATAGCATTTTACAATTTCATGAATTCTTGAGGTGGCCCTCAAATTTCAGCCTTCAAGAATTTACCCAATGTTCGCGCACCATCGCGGACGATGGTTTTCAAATTGGTGGGGGGAGGTGTAACAGAGTGCCTTGCTCTGTTACGATCTTTCCCCATTTACCTACAACGCTCAAAGGCAACGCCGTGTAGCGTGCTTGCCTAGATAAAAAACGCCTTGCATTCTCTTGGCCTAATTATACTGGTATTTCACAGCCTCTGCCTATCCATAGCTATGCATTAATCATTCCAAAGATCTAACCAGTACATGACACATATACATTGTAGATAACACACTGCTAAACAATTAGCAGATCTACAATATGTACATGTACTCTAAAGCAGGCCTATGACAAGGTTTTGTCGTCATCTCCAGTCAGTATTATGTTGTAGTTTTACAGAACGTAGAGGGGGCCGTCACTAATTTATGCTGTCTTTACTGTAGCATTATAGAACAATCGCCGTGTAATTGCCGGCGGGAACACTCAGACAATGACCGCAGGGCGCGTCTGTCTCAACCGCCTTAGGTATTTGTGGCTTGATAGCGAGCATATACCCACTCGCGAAACTGCCGGACAATGACCAGCGTTTCACTTGTGTGTACTGACGCACTGCGTTAAAAACTACACACTAAGTGTTGACTTATTAATTAGGTGAGAACAACCAATCAGACCTTGGCATCTGGTTGATTGATTAATTGGGTGAGAACAACCAATCAGACCTTGCCATCTGAAAGGTTTGAGATTTGAAAATATGACCATCATGCTCTGTTCCCAGAGTACAAATTAACAAGGCGCATCATAGCGTGTGCTTTTCCACGCCACTCTCAGTATTACCAGAGGTGCCCTTTCCTGCCACCACTCTTGATCTCACAGCAGGTGATCATCTTCACGGCGTTACTGTAGCACTGTCTTCCTTCCTGTCTTCTTCTTCGTATTCTTTTGTCTCCTTCCATATCCCAGTACGGTCCTTTTCCCTTATTGTCATTTTCCCATTTTCCCTGTTTTCCTTCCCTACCTATCCTCATCAAGAGATAATAAAGAGTCAAGTAACACAACGAGGACTTGTGTTTTGATTGAGAGACTTCCCTTTCTGCTCTGGATTCAAAGGACCACCACAGCAATCATCACCAAACCCTTAACCCACTCATCCATCTCACCTGGCGCTGCGATTCATCATAATCACCCTCCTTACCCCCCCCCCCTTAACCACGAGTCCATCACACATATATATATATATATACACACACACACACATTGTGGGCATTTGCTGCCCAGGCAGCACTGAGGAGACAAGGATCACACACTTGAGTGTGGTCTGCCTTCTGGATTCATAATGTGAAATGACATGTTTGCCTCATCTGTGTGCACCTGTTGTGGCATACTTGCGGTCTGTAACACTTCAGGATCAGATATTAAACCCTTTGATTCCCGCACTCTATCCTTCAATTGAAAAACTTAACCCTTTGACTCCATCACCCTATCCACCAATTGCAAAAACTTAACCCTTTGACTCTCTCACCCCATCCACCAGATAGGGTAAGGGAGTGAAAGGGTTAACTTTTTGTTGTGCTCACATGATTGACATTGCAACATGCTGGTGGACGGGTTGCGGGAGTCAAAGGGTTAAACTGTTCCCTTTTTCCCTTTCTTTTAATGCTGTCTTCAGTTTAATTGATCTACTTTAAATGGGGACGTCTCGATACATCTCAGGTTCGATACATCCCAGGTTCGTTGTGTCCAGGTTTGATAAGTCCAAGGTTCGATGCATCACACACACACACATGCGCGCGTGCACGTGCACGTGCGCGTGCGCACGCGCGCACACACACACACACATATATAATTTTGTGACATTAGTATGTCACTGGGTGCGAAGCCAGGGGAACAGACTCGGGAAAAATTGTGTGGGAACATGGGCACAGACCGTGGTAGGTATTACACGGCAGATGGTCGGTGGTGAAAGATGAAGAATATGAGCATCCTTTCTGTGTTCATCCCCCCCCCCCCCCACTCTCTCTCTCTCTCTCTCTCTCTCTCTCTCTCTCTCACGCACGCTTGTGCACACCGCGAGCGCCGATCGCGCTATAAACATACGCTACACACGCACGCAAAAAAGAGACGGTTTGCACCTGGGACGCATCGAACCTGGAAAGCACCGAACCTGGGACGTATCGAACCTGGGACGTATCGAGACGTATCCGGCACTTAAATTAAGCTAGATGCGCAAGCTTTCTAGTAAGGCATGCAAAATTCAAAGTCACTGACACTTTCTTGGAAACTGGTTTCCGTTTCTACTCTTGCCGCTGCTGAT
>JAPXFY010005579.1:0-14674 GCA_030674185.1 Monoplex corrugatus
AAAATCCATCAATTCTTTAGCATGGAGAAAGAAACCAAAACTTAATTATTACTGATTTTGGTTTCATAAAATTTCCAGTATAAGAAAACAAAACATCACCACCAACATGCAAGAAAATACAGAGAAGGCAAAAAAAACTGCAGTCACCTCCCATCACCCGCACGAAGAAGAAGAAGCCCATAGTTGGGGAGTGGAGACACTTGCTCCAAAAACTGCTCGGAGCCCAAAGTCGGTGGCAAACGCCGTATTACAATCTGCAGAAAATTTAAAACAAATGTAATATAAATTTAGAAGAAAATAATATAACTTTTTGGGGGGGATATAAAATAAGAAACCACTCTAAATAACACTCTAATGAGTTTGTTGGGGGCAAATTAGGTAGGTAGGGGGGGGGGGCAAAAAGAGGGACCACATTCATACGAATCGATAAATACAGACACTGAAAAAAAGTGAAATAGATATGCTAAGATACTGATGATCGTTCCTCAATTCATACTGAATTAATAAATACAGACACAGAACAGATACTTTTCATTCATCCCACTTGACATCAAGAATTCCATAAAATCCACTGCATAATTTATACTAATCACGGGTTCTGCAACACACAAACATAGGATAAAAAATCTTGAAATGCAATCTATACCTCACAACGTCTTTCTATTATTCTATCAATCCAGATTGACAACAATCACTTGTCAAAATTAAGTCAATTTATGTCAAGAACCCTTATGTCTGACCTGACATGTCAAGTTTCCAAATTGATTTAAGAATAGGTTCAATATTGGAGAACATGTTTATTCTTAATCTTAGTTCTTAAGTATAATTTTTTTAAATTTACAGAGAATCAAAAGATAATACCCCGTGCCCTGAGCTTTTTCGGTCAGGTTGCCAGTGGCCACCTAAAATTGTGCTGGGCTAGCTCAACTGATGGTCAGCTAGTCTAGTTAGCAACACTGACCACCTTCTTCAAATACCATCGAGAAGAGGTCAGCATCAACACCCCATTCAGGCCCACACCAAACACCCCAGCACAGTCGACAAGACAGTCACACAGGGAGATTCATAAAGCTGTAAATTTTGGCACGTAAAAATTTTTTACAAACAGACTCTAGGTAATTATTCATCATAAAAAATATGATTGGTCATAATAGCTGTGGTAATCAATCCAGTAATTAATCAAATAATTTAACAAGCATAGAAATATATATATATAAATTTGTTCCTTTAACCTTTTTAAATTCTGTCATACTATTCATAGTTGGAATTCTGGCTTGTAATTTGCCACATGCAGACTCCAGGTATCACCATCATGAAAACTATGATTAGCCATATAGTTTTGGTAATTAGTCCAGTAATTAATGAGTTAAAGAAAAAACCTGGTAATTAGTCAGTAATTATCTAGTAATTACTGAGTTTAAAAAAAAAACCAACGATAAAGTCTTAAAAAAAGTAAGTTGCATAATGACGGGATTCTGGCTTTTTAATGTGCCACACACACACTCCAGGTATCATACAAAAAATAATTATCAATGATGATAGTTTTGATGATTAAACCAATAAAACAATTAATCAACGAGCTTTTAAAAACCTACTTAAGAGCCAAAAAAACCATCTGAACTTCTACCATTATACTAGTTAGAATTCTGGTTTGCCACAGACTCCAAAAAAATTATTATCATCATGAAAAACTATAGCTGGTTGTAATATCCACTGTGACTAATCCAGTAATTAATCAATTATCTTTAAAAAAAAAAACTTTAAACACATCTGGAGACCTGAGACTTCAAAAACAACTTCATTTTCCCAATTGCTGAATTCTTGTCTTGATTCTATCACAGACTCGTGCAAAGGATGATAAATCATAGTAGTTGTGTTGATAAATTATGCAATAATTAATTACCTGAATGAGATTTTTAATCAAGATACATGACAATTTTGAGATTCTAATTTTATTCAAAATTGCTATATTTCCACAAATAGTACAATTACAGTAATTCTGGCTTGGAGTTTGATACACACATTCTGGAAAACCAAATCATAATTGAAAAAAAAATCATTTAGCTCATGTATGTATTCATTATTTAAAGAACTTTCATAGAAAACTCCAATTTTGCTTTCAAAAATGCCTATAAATACTAAAATAGTATAAATTATAATTCAACCTTAGACTAGAGTTAGACAGAAATCTGCAACTAGACAGTTATTTAATTCAAGCATGCAGGTTTGAGTTGAACTTGGATTCTCACCACCTCCCTAAATCCTAGTGTGAGTGCAGCTCCTTTTGGATGAGATGAGAAACAGAGTCCCTCAAACTTCAAAACAAATTATTACTCAAGTCTCACTCTCAGCATACATTTAGTGTACATAAAAATTCAAGGCAATAAGACACGTTCCGGAAAAACCAAATCATAATTGAAAAACAAATTATTTAGCCCATGTATTCATTATTTAAAGAACTTTAAAAAGAAAACTCCTACTTCACTTTCAAAAATGCCTATAATTCAACCTTAGAAGCCTGCAGGTTTAGAGTTGAACTTGGATTCTCACCACTTCCCTAAATCCTGACTGATACAGTGATAGCATGAGTGCAGGTCTTTTGGATGAGATGAGAAAACAGAGTCCCTCAAACTTCAAAACAACTTATTACTCAAGTCTCAGCATACATTTAGGCCTAGTGTGTATGTAAAAATTCAAGGCAATAAAGATTTGTCCATGGCAAAAATTCCATGGAAAAAATCCACTCTGTAAACAAAATGACACACTTGGTAGAAAAAAGGCTAAGCAGCACTATGCCAATGTGATTTTTTATGTGACACAGAGTAATCATGTACAGATGCACCGATATCACTCATCAAATCAAAATAGTGAAAATACATATGTTAATCAGTATGCACTGTGAGGATTCACACAAAAAACAGAGTAATCTTTCTTTACAAATTTTTTTTTTCTTTTTTGTTTTTATCCATTATTTTAAAAGAAAATAAACATGCAAACATAAAATATATCATTGTGATTTTAAAAATCCCAAACCAACTATTCAAAGAAGATAAATCATGACTTAATGCATTATTAGGAGGACTAAATATGTGAAGAAAAAAGCTGAATAAAATAGACCTTAACAAACCTAAACGATTTTGCGTAAAAGCCTATGAAAGTAGGCCTACATGTTTATCTTTTACTGTTTGAATCAAGTGTTGAATTTTAAAAAGAAGAAAAAAAAACAAATCATCAATAATTTTTCATTTTGTCTTTAGTTTAGGTTACCTGAAAAGCCTAAAAAGTAACAATCAATGTCATACAAAGCAGACGAATTATTTCAATAGTGCTAAACAAAGAATCCATGCAAACAGATCTATCTAGATCTGATTTTGATGAGTCATAATATGATAACATGGTCACTCTGGTTGTGCTAAGCTACTGGGATCTGTTGTACTGAACATGAGAACTATTTACTAGATCTATGTTTTCATACAAAAAAATAATGTCATAACAACCAGACTAATGATTTCAATAAACAAATAATATATAATACCTCTTGGTTTTTAATATACAGATGTTTTATAATTATAAGTGATATGTAGGCCTATGTATATCATTATATATCATAATACATGTCTGTATAGATATATATGTGATGTAAATATATTCATATTGATTAATCAAAATAAAAAATTGAGAGCCTGTGATGGTAGTATAAAAACCCTTAAAAATAGACATGAAAATTGTTTGAATATATCACTGAAAAAAAACTCAAGTTTCCTGGTAACATTGAAATGAGTCTTTATTAAGACTAGAGATTACAGATTAATTACTAATTAAGCTGTTCTGAGGGGAAAAAAAGATTCACAGACTTAATTGGTTTTATAACTTGCTCATCTGGAAAGTTCATATTGCAATTTTGAATAAAAAATTCAGCTGGTAGTAAGGACAGTGTATCTTTTCAAATATTTACCCTGACAAGCAAACCTTTTCAAAAAGTTTTGGTTTTTTTCCTTGCATATCACACACTTTTCATAAGCTGTCATACAACATAAAAGATAATGTGTTATGTACATAATATGTGTGTGTGCACACATGTTATAATAATATCATATGTATATCACTCAAAAACAAAATTAATGCAAACAAAAACACAAAGACCGACAATATTTCGTTACAAGTGTTTTAATGCATAATGCTATATCAAAATAAATACAGTAACAAGATGAAAAGGGCATCAGCAGAAATGTATCATAACATACACGCACAAACACCAGACATAAAAATAAGCTACATGCAAAAACAAAATTCTGAAACATATTTACATGAGTTACATACAAATAGTCCACACATACACAAAAAAGCATACAATCCATAGTCACATTTACAGCTTGCTAAATGAAGAGATTATAAAAATGTGCAGACATTCTAAGAATGGAATCATGAAAGTCATCTGTGTAAAACCAAACATGTCAAATTAAAATCTAAACAATAACAAAAATTGGAAAAAAATAATTATACATGAAGGTATCCAAGTGTCATTACCTAGACACACCCCAGTCCCCTTAGAGTGTACACACAGTGACACTTGACAGCAAGAGATCAGCTGACTGACTGTACAGGCCCTACAGTGTTGTGTAAGTCTTGCACAGAAATTATCAAATATACACTTACAAAGTTACAATGGCATCAGTCTATTGACTGGACGATGAAACATTCCGAGTCATCCCACTCATACCCAGGTGGGCGGAGGGTGGCATCGGAGTCACTCATTTTTACTGGATGGATAAAGACCTTACCCACTATGAGACATTTGAATGACAACAGTAATAGTAATGACAGACAAGGACTACTACACTAGTTATCACAATTACTAGCACCTAATAATCATTGTATTTAGACCTATACATTGCCAACAGTCCATATCAAAGCATCCTTGTGCACTTTAGACAGAACAAAACAAACTTAAAGTGAAAAAAGATGGAGGTTTGTCATGCCCATACATTAATGCAGTAGGCCTATAGGCCTAAGCTCAGTTGGACCAATTTAAAAGGCATATTGAATATTTGAAATAAGAAAAAAATCACATTTAAAGCATTAATCTTAATCATTGTACCTGCTTTAAATTTGGAAAAATTCAAGATTTTTTCAGTGTGATAAATTAAATTTAACTTATTTAGAAGTTCAGCATTACTGTGCATCGGCTCATCACACCTTTGGGTATTTACTCCTGTGTGTGTGTAGTGAGTTAGTGTGTGTGTGTAGTGAGTTTAGTGTGTGTGTGTTTGTGTGTGTGTGTGTGGTGTGTGTGTGTGTGTGTGTGTGTGTGTGTGGTGTGTGTGTGTGTGTGTGTTGTCACTGAGCTGTGTCTGTCAAACATCAGTCATCAAGACTTTTGGTGTGGGTGTACACATATCAGGAGATGAGACACTACTACATGACCAATATCCATTGTCCCTCGCCATCCTTAACTATTGTAGTCCTATTTAGATCTACACTATGATTCTTGCTAAACTTGCCTAGTAGTACTAGTAGTATGAGTTTTAATCTTATCCAATCTGACAATCTGAAGTCCAGAAGTCTAGAAGCTGATAATAGAGGGGCAGCAGACCTTCGAAGTTCGGCTGCCCATCGACGCAGTTTGCCGAGTCATCTAGATCTAGACTGACAACCAGCGACTACTAGATCTAGACTGACGCTGGTGGCTGACAACCAGCGTCAAACTGAAGCTTGTATTTCGAGTCATAGACGATAATTGTTCACCGTACACTAAAAATGCATTGTCTTGTATGTCGTGGAAAATGAAGGAGATAAGCCAATAGGTTCAGCTGGTATGACAAAAAGAAAACGGTTAATCGCACATAAAAAGTCTTGCGGCCATTGTGAACAAGGCAATAACAATGGTCACCACACCCACTATCTGTAATATGGCCTAAAATGGTTTTCTGTCGATACATCTGCACCAAATTTTACACATAAGCAGGAAAATGCATGTTCTTATTGGTAATTAATTCACTTGAGGTTATGATTATACCTGTAAGTTTGGGAGATACGGCCGCAAACACCACAAGTCACACCACCACTGCCACGTCAGCAAATCAGAGGAAGCTCGTGAAAATGACCAGACCATCACGGGAAAAGTTACGGACTTCGGTATTCAGATCGGTAATTATCGACACATGAATACATTAACGAAACAAACAGCGATTGTTTGCCTACCCTCTCACATGTGCCGCCACGCCGGTAACAGTCTTCCGCTACAGTTTTCGCGCACGCGTAATCGCCGATTGTGACATACCTAAATTTATTTCACTTTTTCAGTAATGTTACACGTACTAGGCCTTCACAAAACCATACCTTTGTTGGTGGGTGATCTTTTCTCCTGTCGTCAACCTGTTTTTTATCCTCTCGTTTAGCACTTTTGTCGACCTTTTCCTGCGTCATCTTCAGTTATTAAATGTTATAGCCTGTACTAACAACTGATTGATGGCAAACTAGGACGCAACCGAGCAAAATAACGGATGTTGTTGATTTTAATCCATGCCCCGCACTCAATATATATTATTTTTAAAAATTATTATAATGAAATAAACAACACTCCATATTTACATATATGAATTTATCAAGAATAAATTTTTGTTTGTTTAAAATTTTAAACAGTATAACCATACGATTGCGTTTTTACTGAATGTACTGCGAAACTTCAGATAAGTTTCCATCTCAACTTCCGGTAACCTTGGCAGAGCAGACGGCCAAGAAAAGCGAAGATGTGGTACGAAATTTTACCGAGCGCTGGTCTTGTTTTTACCTTTCTGGCATTGCCAACAGGTTTCAACTTTGTCATGAACAAGTTGTTTCACAATGGAAAGGTAAGATTGTTTTAGGTGTTACTTGATCACTGAATGAATTAATACTGAATCATCATAATGTTGAGAAAGAAACTTGACTAGTTCAGTAGACGAGTAGTTCGAAATCTCCTACATCAGACATGATCAGTACATCTACTACATGTTTATGCTTGGCTGCAAAATGTCTCTACACTTTTGTGGAGTTTTAGGGTTGGGTGGCTTGTTCTGCATATGTTAGAGGATTTTCTCCTCTTGCTATTACAAACAGCATGTCTAAGTACTCTAACGAGTTGTACACAGAATGAAACGCATCACCATGATCACCTGCAAAGGCTGCATTCAGCATTGGAAGCACAGGCCCTCTGTTTCTCTAAGGATTTTAGAATACTAACAGATCGTTGTGGGATAAGTTACTAAGTAAGAATCTCGAGTTGTCGAAAATGCAGGTATTCATAGACATATCTGTAACTACTAACTGTAGTTTTTACCCTTTGACTCCCTCACCATGGCCACCAGCATCCTTCATTGCCAACCATTCTAGCAAAGCAAAAACTTGATTAACCCTTTGATTCCCCCACTCTACCCTGGTGATAGATGAGGGAGTAAAAGTTTTTGCAGTTGTATGGATAGAGTGTGGGAAAGGGATAAACTTTCTTCAGTAACCATGTAACATGGATTTATTATTGCATTCAGAGAAGTCAGTTTCTAAGGTTTCAGTCTTGTTTCTTGTAATTGTATCATTCTGGTACACAATTTATACCCTGGAAATAAAGTTTCTCTTTTATCACACCAAAAAATAAATTGTACATTTTGTGTCTTCTCGTGGAATGTCTGTGTATAGAGGCGCTCTTTCATTGATGGTCATGCATGATGACCTGAAGTCTGCATGTTTTTCTGTGGAGAAACATTTTGATATGACAGATCTGATAGTGTGGGTAAAGTTCCTAAAGAAATAGATTGTATTTTGATAAAAAGTAATCTATAATGTGTTTATATTTTTTGTTCTACAAGAAACATGAGATCGTGATGAAAGGTTGTGAGAAAAAAAAAATGGACATGGACCATAGAATTTCAAAACTGAGAGCAAATAAAAGTTCCTGTTACTTTAATAAAAGACCATTTGCTTGCATGAAAATGGAAATGAAAAGATAACAAATAACAGTACTTTTTTTTCTGGTGTAATGGAAATGTTAGATTACCCTGAAAAATCAGTTGTGATACGGACATAAAACATTTCAACAATTGTACAATAGCTATTGTACAGCTGTTAATTTCAGTTTATTTTGTTTTTTTTTTGTTTTGTTTTTTATTCAGTAGATTTGGTTTTCATATTGGTTACCAATTTCTTCCAAGTAGTTCATTGACAGATGTTCAAAATTCCTGGCAAGTATGACTGCCATTACTGACATGCAGATTCTTGGGTAAACAGGTCTGTCACTGTGACTGTATAAATGCATGCATGTTGTAGAATTACACCTTGTAACATCACATGCCATACATGCCATACATCTAAAACTGGTAGTACTGACTTCACATTACAACAACCGTCACCATCAGTTCTGTTACTGGTGATACTATACTACTCACACTACACCTGCTAGTGCTACTACAGTACTACAGCATCTACCATTTCTACCACCATCCATATTGCTACATGGCAGCAATAAATTCCAAGACACTGAGTGTGAATGGTGATCTTGTTGTGTGTCAGCACTGCAGTCGAGACTGGCAGGCAGCGCGTTTCGATGACTACAACTTGTACCTGAGGGACTGGCGCATCACAGGCAGTGAATACATACCCAGGGTCAGTAATGTCAATGGTGATCATTTTCAGCCTCCGCTGTAAAAAAAAAAAAAAAAAAAGAAAAGAAAAAAAAAAAGAGAAAGAAAAAAAGAAAAAAAAATCTCCGTTTTATGTTTTGATTTAAATTAATGTAACATTTTGAAACCTGAATCACAAAATGCCTATTTTATCTTTTTTCTTTTTGTTGTTGTTGTTGTTGTTGTTGATATGCAAGTTCTTTTCTTTTTCAAATACATCAAAGCACACACTCCTTGTTACTACCATCTTAGTATTCATTTTATTCTCCAGTACACCTGCAAACTTTTCAAACTGAGATCAACATGGACCACATGAATGGCCATTGAATCTGAGACAGTTTGTTGGTAATGCTATAATGATGAAAATGGGGATGATAATGATGATGTTATGGGGTTCGGTTCCATATCAGATTGAGACTGCATAACAGGTCTGTGGTCCGAGTGTCCCAGTGAGCCCAACTCTTGGGTGTCAGGGCTCAAAAATTGAAAATGATTATTGTATGTTTGTTTCAGGGATTGGAATCCATTCCAGACCCTCCAAAATCAGAGTAGACTGTCTGCAACTATGCTTCTTTCCTGTTGGCTTCATGGCAAACTTGAGAGCATCCATGTTGGCTGCTGGAGTGCAAGCAGTCAGCAGTGCTAGTGGAATCTGGCTCAAGAAATATAAACGGCATGATTACCAGAGCCCAAAGCATCAAGAATTGATGATGTCTTTCGGTTTTGTCTTAGTGGGCAGGTGTAACGTTTTGGTATCGAAGTTGTATTATATGTGTAATAGAATGAGTCATGCTTGAGATCATATGTTTTAATAAAAGAAAATAAATAAATATGTACATGTAGTGTCTGTTGTACTTGTGAAAAGGACTTTTATCAAAGTTTGAAGTGTGTGTGTCTTGCGTGTTAGTATATTTTTGTTTATGTGTGAAATGCAGCATGTATCTGTCCGTCTGTATTTTAATGCCTTTGGACAAAAAAAGTAATGTCAGCAAAACATTCTTTCTTTTCTTCTTTTTCTTTTTTTTTTTGTCCATTGAACCATCAATGGATGCTATGGGGTGAAAGTATTGATGGTCAGTAGCGACTGGAAGGCATCAAGAGAACAAAACCCCATGTGATTTAAGGTTTCCTTCACATTGCTAATCCAGGCCTTCCTTGGTCTGCCCTTTGCTGTAAATTCAGTATCTTTTTGTTATAGGCCCTACATACACTTGCTGAGCCAGTGGGGTTGCATTGTAGCAGATGACTGAACCACTTCACTGTTTGCTGATGATTTATGATTGTGGACTGGTGGGTTTTGCTCCCACCATTTTCTCTGATCTTAGTGTTTCAGTCCACGTCACATCTGGTCTTCTTAACGTCCCCTCCACAACATGCATTTAATGGGGGTAAGTTTGTGCTTCCAGGGGTTGGTCAGGGTCAGGATCTGATATGGGTAAATCAAGTCCCCACCTGTCCACCTGTCGGTGTCACTGGGTTTGGTGTTGGCCGCTGCACACTTAGACAACGCCATCTCCCTCCAGGCTGCACTGTCCTTGACCTTTGTGGACATTTTTTGAAATATTTAGTCCACTGATGTTGATTTGTTCTCGATGTATGAGATTGGAGGTCTGCCTTTCTTCCTTTTTGCCATTGTTTTTCCTTGAAAGATGGTTGCCATGAGGACCGTGTTTCTTGCTGCGTGATACATGGCCAATGTAGAACTTTTAGTCTTCTCCTGTTGATGTCTGCTAGTAGTTTTCTGGTGGTAAAATTCTTCCAGGACTTTTCCCATTAGTTCTTCTATCTGTCCATTTGACATCATGTAGTATCCTCCGAAAAAACCCACATCTGGGCTGCCTCAGAGTGCACAAAATGTCAGAGTGGAGACTGAAAAGGGAAAATTGATCAGCTTGGGTTTTGTTTCATTGGAATGTAGGAGTGTTTCAGGAAGAGCACGTTGATAGTTTTACAATCTTTCTGGATTCTGGTTCTGTTCTCTCTGTTGGAATCTTTCCATTTTCTAAGAAAGTGCTGCCAAGGTATTCCAAACTCTTTTTTTTTTTGGTTTAGTGCCATTGATGTCGATGTTTAGATTGCCCGATGTTCGTTGACCTTCATTGTCTCAGTTTTTACTGAACTGATTTTTTTATAATGGCTACCTGGGTAAACTTTCTCTCAGTGAAAAAAGCTACTTACTGCTAGTTGATTTTTTATGTCGCACTTTTTATAAGCGATATTTACACCAAACCACACACACACACACACACACACACCACACACCACACACACCACACACAACCCACCACACACACACGCACACGCACACGCACACACACACCACACTCACAATCACATCGCACACACCACACAGATAAACAATCACTCAAGCACATCTGAAAAGGGTTTTGCCACAAAAGATATAAAAAAAAAAAACACAATAGTTTTCACAAAAGTCCGCTCATTTGTATATTAAGAAAAGCGATTGTAAGCATGAAATAATTAAAGCTGAGGCAGAACTGAAGTGATATACAAAATAGTGTCAAATTTAACAGTAAAATTAAAATACTTTTCATCTTTTTAAGATACTCTCTAAAAGGGTAACATTGTCATTTTCTAATTTAAAGGCATCAGTCCCCCAAAAGTATTAAAGTCCCCATAAAATTGAGAAGAAGTACTCTTTAGATAGAAATATTTGAAAACTTCGTAATTTTTTTCAAACTTATGTAAATTCGTATTGTTAAACAAAATGTAACCAAATGCAGTTCATTGTAATTCATATAAGCGTAGGCCCTTAATAGAAATAATAATAACAGTTTACCCCTCATGAAAATCAGTTGGCTGTGAAGATTTTCATTCAGAAATTTTACTGAAGAAAGTTTTTAAACTTGTAGGCCTATTTGATCGGAAATGAAAATTTTTCTTTCTTCTCCTTTTCTCCTTCCTCTTTTTCCCCTCTTCTTCTCCTTCCCTTCTTCCTTCTTCTTCTTCTTCTTCTTCTTCTTCTTCTCTTCTTCTTCATTCTTCTTCTTCTTTTATTTTACTCTATTTTTATTTCATTTTACTTTTTTGTTGTTGTATTTTTATTTCATATTATTTTATTTATTTGTTTATTATTATTATTTTTATTATTCTTAAATTTTGCATTTGGATGTTCTTAGAGGAGGAGAATATGCAAGTTTGCTAATGTAACGGCAAAATGTAGCAACAGGTTTTGGTTCCATGCCCTGAACATTGCACAAAAAAAATCCACATCAAATGTAATCTAAAAATATTGGTTCTATTTCAAGAAGTGTGTAGGCCTATAATAATTTTGTTTAAAGACCACTGATTGCGTACCGCCACATCAGGGCTAAACAATACTTCAACAGGACGAAAAAAGGAAAAAAATTTTAGTAGACATATCATTGCATTCGCGCACAAAAATCTAATAAATTATTTGCCCTGGTGTTGACCACTCTGTCCAATTTATCGCACAGATTTGAAAAACATACATGAATATAAATATAAACATAAAAAAAAGACTTTAAAATATATACCACACAAAAAAAAGGCTTAAATTACCTGAAGTTGCTTCTGCATATCTCACTTCTCAGAGCCAAAAATGCATTTTTAAAATATATGTATCCAATTAAAGAATCCTAAGAGAAAGTATTTAAGACTTTATTGAACCACATACAGTTTAAGGACCAGCCCAAAGGGAGACAACGATAGGGAGAAATGAAAAAGAAAGAGCAAGGGAGAAGATGAAAGAGTGACAGAAAAGAAAAAAAAATTCTAGCACAGAATTTACAAAAGGTGGAGAGCTATTTTATATACGGAAAGAGCCTCCACATCCCCACGAGGAAATGTGTACATTGCAACAAAATATAACCAGAGGGGGAAGCAAAACAACATACATTGAAGAAATGGTTTCCAACGATTTTAACTGTTGGTAAATTTGAAAAATGTTAAATGATATTTTCTGAGCTTTACACTTTTAAAAGCAAAATCCCCGCTTAAATTATGTAATGAAAAAAAAAAAACAGTATTTTGGGGCCCCTTGACAAAACATAACGGAACTAAATAGACTCGGGATACCCAGTTTTTTAAAATGAAAGGAGAAAAATTTCCTCTTACCACTTTCATTCAACGCAATAGACACTGCGCTGTGAGCTTTACTTCCCGGTCACACTCGTGCACAACCATCCAACGCAAGGTTTTTTTTTTTTACTAAGCTTGCAGACTCACAAAATTTCACATTTTTTAAAAAGGCGAAGAAACGTTTTTAAACCCTTCTCTAGTGCTGTGTTTTTTTCAATGTTTTCAGATGAAAATCCATGCTGACCAAAAAATGCCATATTTGACAATGAAATGCTAAAAAACTTTTTAATTTATATTGTAAGCCCAATACACTGGATCCTTTTTAAGGGTTTTCCCCCTGTATTTAAAAACACACCCAAAAAACACACGCCACACAGTACGCAAAACCCCTGCACGCACACGCGCGCGCATAAAAAAAATGAAAATGCAAAAAGAACTCCAAAATTAAAAAGCATTTTTAAAATCGTAAAAAAAACCAACTATTTAAACAAATTTTCCATTTTTTTAAAATTAATTTAAAAAGGAAAACAACAAAAAATCAAGCATTGGTATCCTTCATTGTACAGACTTGGCAAGAAAATTAAAAAAAACAGCCATAAAAAAAAAAACTGGCAATAAAAATTTCGTTTAAAAGTAAAATTTAAAACACACTGCGTTAGTATAAATATATTTAGATATAAATTAAAAAAATTTTCCCCAAATATATCGTGCATCGTATCGTCAATTTATTTCTATCTGTATATAACTGGGGATAATTATCGGTTTTTTTTGTTTTTGTTATTTTTTTTTTTTTTTTTTTTTTTGGTTATTGTTTTTTTGTTTTTTTGTAACTTTACAGTTTCTCCATAAAATATTTTTCTCCGGTGTGTGTGGGGGGGGGGGGGGTATGTGGGGGAGAGAGAGAAAGGGAAAAATAAAGAGACAAAATTAGAGAAGGGAGACGGAGAGTAAATGGCATGCAGATACAAGTCATGATTTGGGGAGTTTATTTAAAATATTGGTCATAAAATTCCCTGGAATGTAACGCATTATTTTCGGGACTTGAGTGCTAGACGAAAATGTTAGGTTACTTGAATCATTATTGGGGCTGTTTTTTTAATATTTTGTATGTGGTGTGATTTTTTCCCCTGTGTGTGTTTTTATTTGGCTCTCTCTTTTTTCCTCTCTCTCTTTCCCCCCTCTCTCTCTCTCTCTCTCAAAATATATATATATTTTTATAAATATAAAAATATTATTTTGTTGTTTGGGGTTTCCTCTCTGTATGGATTTCCTCCTGTTGTGTATTTGAACTCTCTTTTCCTCTCTTCTTTTTGGGGGAGAGAGAGAAAAAGGCATGCATATACCAAATCATTTGGGAATTTTTGGGGGTTTATTTTGAATATTTGGGCATAAAATTCCGTGGGACATCTAGTTTACTAAAAATTGGTCATGAAATTCCGTGGGATGCATCCACAATTTTTTTGGGGGGTTTTGGGGCTAATACAGAACTAGTTAGAGAACTAGTATTTCCTCTCTCTCTCCTCTCTCTTCTCTCTCCCCTCTCTCTCTCCCCCTCTCTCTCTCTCTCTCTTTTCCCCTCTCACTCTCTCTCTCTCTTTTTTTCTCTCTCGCTCTCCTCCTTTTTATCCCTCTCCTTCTCTTCTCTTCGCTTTCTCCTCTCTCTCTCTGCTCTTTTTCCCTCTCCCCTCTCCTTTCCCTCTCCCCCCTCTCTTTCCCTCTGTCTTTCCCTTTCTGTCTTCCCCCCCCCTCTCTTTCTTCTCCCCCCCCCCCTCCTGTCTCTCACTGTGGGTTTTTTTTGTGGTGGTGGTGGGTTTTTTTTGTTTTTTTCTTACTTTCCTTTTTTTTTTTTTTTTTTTTTCCCCTTACCTGACGTTTGCGCATTTAAACTGTTGTCTCTTGGGACATTCTGATTATGGAAAGTAGAAAACGATTTTTCCCTTTTTTCTGAGCATCCACGACAA
>JAPXFY010005580.1:0-5000 GCA_030674185.1 Monoplex corrugatus
GCTCTGGTGTTTCTTGTTGACTATACACTGTGCTATATACATGCGCACACGTACTGTGTGTGTGTGTGTGTGTGTGTGTGTGAGAGAGAGAGAGAGAGAGAGAGAGAGAGAGAGAGACAGAGACAGACAGAGAGAGAGAGAGAGAGAGAAAGAGAAGGAGTGAGAGAAAGAGAGAGTGACAAATAAAGAAAGAAAGAGAGGGAGAGAAAGAGAGAAAGAGTGAGAGAGAAAAAGAAAGAGAGAGGGAAATAAAGAAAGAAAGAAAGAGAGAGGAAGTGAGAGAGAGGAAGAGAGAGAGAGAGAGAGACAGAAAGACGGAGAGCGAGAGAGGGGACAAGGAGAGAGAGAGAGAGAGAGAGAGAGAGAGAGAGAGAGAGAGAGAGAGAGAGAGAGAGACGATGCCAGCTACAGAGACACATGGATAGACAGACAGTGACAGAGAGACAGACAGACACACAGACAGACAGACAGCAACACAGAGACTAAGAGACAGACAGACAGACAGACAGACAGACAGACAGAAACAGAGACAAAAAAGACAGACAGACATGCAAAGAGTAACAATTTTCATTTGTTCAGGGATACATCTCATCATATGGATCGCTCCATCATACAGCTATACAAGCTGGTGGCTGGGCAGGCTGTCCAGTAGAGAGATGAAGGACTGGACTAAGACAAAGGAGGTCTCTGTCTTTCTTTCTTGGTCCTTGGTAGCTAAGCTGAACCTGGCTGATGTGCGTTGTATGGCTATGTCCAGGGGTTTGTCGCTTCCCCCCACCTTGCCAGTGGGTTTGTGAAGAAGGTAAGTGATGAGTGGCTACTGTGTGGTGTGAGGCGCTGAGAGGTGGTTGTCTGGACAGTGGGGGAACTATTGTTGCTCTGGTGTTTCTTGTTGACTATACATTGTGCTATATACATGTGCACACGTATGTATGTATGTATGTATGTATGTATGTATGTATGTATGTATGTATGTATGTATGTATGTATGTGTGTATGTATGTATGTGTGTATGTGTGTCTGTATGTGTGTGTGTGTCTGTGTCTGTATGTGTGTGTCAGAGAGAAGGAAAGAAAGAAAGACGGAGAGAGAGAGAGACAGAGACAGAGACAGAGAGACAGAGATACTGAGAGACAGATAAGTAGATACACAGATAAAGAGAGAGAAAGAGAGAGAGAGAGAGAGAGAGAGAGAGAGAGAGAGACAGAGAGAAAGACAGAGACTGAGAGATAGATAAATAGATACATAGATAAATAGAGAGAGAGAGAGAGTGAGAGGGAGGGAGAGAGAGAGAGAGAAAGAGAAAGAAAGAGAGAGAAAGAGAAAGAAAGAGAGACAAAAAGAGAGAGACAGAGAGAAAAACAGAGAGAGAGAGAGAGAGAGACAGACATACAGACAGAGACAGAGACAGAGAGGCAGACAGACAGAGACAGCAACAGAAAGACAGAGAGACAGACAGACAGACAGACAGAAACAGAGACAAAGAAGACATACGTACAGACATGCAAAGAGTAACAATTTTCATTTGTTCAGGGATCCATCCATCCATCCATCCATCCATCCATCCATCCATCCATCCATCCATCCATCCATCCATCCATCCATCCATCCATCCATCCATCCATCAAAGACATCAATCCATCCATCCAGCCAGCCATCCATCCATCCAACCAGCCAGCCATCCATCCATCCATCCATCCATCCATCCATCCATCCATCCAGCCAGCCATCCAGCCATCCATCCAGCCAGACAGACAGAGAGACAAACAGACAGACAAAGAGACAGAGACAGAGACAGAGACAAAGAAGACAGACAGACAGACAAGCAAAAAGCAACAATTTTCATTTGTTCAGGGATACATCTAATCACATGGATCGCCCCCTTCATGCAGTGCATCACAAGTGCCACGTGAAGGAGATTCAAGGAAATAACGTCAGATGCCATTAAGCATGGGCATAGATCTGACTACAGATCCGACATCACGAGCTGAGAGTTCAACCTAATCTGGAATTTGTTTCTAATAAAGGGGGGGGGGGGGAGGGGAGAGACAGAACGAAAGAGAGAGAGTGAGAGAGAGAGAGAGAGAGGGCGAGAGAGAGACAGAGAGACAGAGAGAAAGGGATAGATAGAGAGAAAGAGCGTGACAGAGATAGAAATATAGAGAGATAGAGAGAGAGGGAGAGAGATATACAGAGAGAGCGAGAGAGAGAGAGAGAGACAGAGAGAGATAGAGAGAAAGAGAGTGACAGAGAGATAGAGAATGAGAGAGAAAGAGAGAGAGAGAGAGAGAAAGAGAGACAGAGAAAGAGAGAAAAAGAGAAAGGGAGAGAGTAAGAGAGAGAGAGAGAGAGAGAGAGAGAGAGGGAGAGAGAGACAGAGACAGAGAGAGAGAGAGAGAGAGAGGGCGACAGAGAGAGAGAGAGAGAGAGAGAGTGAGAGAGAAAGAGAGAGAGAGAGACAGACAGAGACAGACAGAGACAAAGAGAGAGAGTGACACAGAGAATGAGACAGAGAGAGAGAAAAAGAGAGACAGAAAGAGAGAGAGAGAAAGAGTGGGAGAGAGATAGAGAAAGAGAGAAAGAGAGAAAGAGAGAAAGTCAGAGAGAAAGAGAGAGAGAGAGAGAGAGAGAGAGAGACAGACAGAAACAGAAAGAGAGAGAGGGCGACAGAAAGAGAGAGAGAGAGAGAGAGAGACAGAGAGAGAGACAGAGACAGAGAGAGAGAGAGAGACAGAGAGAGAGTCATATTGCCTAAGTAGCTTCATGAAAAATCATGACCAGAGGAATTTCCTCAGGGGATATTAAGTTTATCCCGCATAATTCTGCTTTCACATATGCAGCAAAATCATGCTAACATAGAAGATCTATTCCCTCTCTTTTTTCCCCTCCCTTTCTTTTTGTAATTGTTTTTTTTTTTTTTCGTTCTGATTCGTTCGTTTCTTCCTTTTCTTTTATTTTTTCCCATCTTTAATTTGTTATCCACATTTTCTGTTTATGATTTAACCAAGCAACGAGACAGATTTTTATCAAACTTGTCAGTTGATCAATAACAATGTAGATTTTTAAAATAAGGATCTATATCATGAAAGATGGCAACTCCCAAAGGATGGAAGATGCAGGATTGTTATTGCTATTTTCCTTTCACCTTTTGTTGACACCCGCACCCTGTCCACCAGCATCCTGCACTGCCAACCATGCTAGCAAAGCAAAAAAAAAAAAAAAATCACAACCCTTTGATTCCCTCACCCTATCAACCAGCTTCCTGCAGAAAGCTGGTAGACAAGGTGAGGGAGCCAAAGATTTAAGTTGGTGCTGAAAGCTGGTGGATTGGGTGAGGGAATCAAAAGTTTAAGTTTTTTAAGTTGGTGGATAGGCTGTAGGAGTCAAAGGGTTAAGTTTTTGCAGTTGGTGGATAGATTGCAGGAGTCAAAGGGTTAATTTTTTTTACAGTTGGTGGATAGGCTGCAGGAGTCAAAGGGTTAAGCTTTTGCAGTTGGTGGATAGGTTGCAGGAGTCAAAGGGTTAAGTTTTTACAGTTGGTGGATAGGTTGCAGGAGTCAAAGGGTTAAATTTTTACAGTTGGTGAATAGGCTGCAGTAGTCAAAGGGTTAAGTTTTTACAGTTGGTGGATAGGCTGCAGGAGTCAAGGGTTAAGTTTTTACAGTTGGTGGATAGGCTACAGGAGTCAAAGGGTTAAGTTTTTACAGTTGGTGGATAGGCTGCAGGAGTCAAAGGGTTAAGTTTTTACAGTTGGTGGATAGGCTGCAGGAGTCAAAGGGTTAAGCTTTTATAGTTGGTGGATAGGCTGCAGGAGTCAAAGGGTTAAGTTTTTACAGTTGGTGGATAGGTTGCAGGAGTCAAAGGGTTAAGTTTTGGCAATTGGTGGATAGGTTGCAGGAGTCAAAGAGTTAAGTTTTGGCAGTTAGTGGATAAGGTGCAGGAGTCAAAAGGTTAAAGCACAGTCAACTGCACAGAGCCATATCCGGGTATGACCATCTCAAAACACACACACAATACCTCTCTGGAAAAAAGAAAAACTGGACAAGAATATGTGACCTCCCACCACGAAATCAGTCTTTATCTCGCAGTCAGTCAAACAGCGCTAGGAGCTGAAAAAGTGACTGAGGGTCTATCTGGGGTGTTTTGACTTTTTCTCAAAATTGATTTCTGTCGACTATAATTTATCCCCCACATAATTCTTTTTTCTTGAAAAAATATTATTAATCAGTTTAAATCGGTATTTTAAAGCACTGATCGCAGCAGAAAGAACGCAATTTCCTACCAAAAGTACCTATTTTTGTCTCTTATTATGAATGGTAACCTGTAAAGTACCCGCACATGTAATATACTGATGGAAAGCTCTTTGGTGCACCTTTCAGATAATGACTGAGAAAATTAGAAAACAAACTGGGTCAAAGCCACCAAATAAAGAAATTTAAGGAAAATATGTAGGAGAGCCACACAAAAACTTTAGAGGCCGTTTTCTCAAAATGGCCGTCATACAACTAAATCACTTTAAACATACATAACTTCTACATTTTGTTTGAGTACAAGCTTTATTCAAGTACCAAAATAATCAGCAGAATGTACACTTTCCAGTGATATGTATATCTCAAAATACCCAAAATGCAAGTTAAGACTGATTTCGTGGTAGGAGATCACATATGTAGTATACATATTAATGCCTTTGCCCACATAATCAAAGGGTATACCCCTTGGCGTTGACTACTCCGTCCAATTCATCACAAATGATGCTTTAAATTCAAAAACGAACCTGAAAACAAATTTAAACACCACTAAGGACACTAGAATCTAAATAATCTAAATAAAACGGGCCTGAATTACGTAAAATTGCTTCTGCACATCAACTGTTCTCACAGCCAAAAATGCACTTAATACATGTACCCAACTATCAATCCTAGGAGAAAAATATGTAATATATTTCATAGAACACATACAAGTCAACAGACCAGCAAGGAATAAAATGATAAGAAGAGAGG
>JAPXFY010005580.1:12500-14673 GCA_030674185.1 Monoplex corrugatus
TAAAATAGAATTAATGACACTGAAAATATCGAAAATAAAGCCAACTAACTTAATGTGCTAATAATTTTCATGAATTAAGCATTATAATAATGATGTGATACTTTCTGTATACCTACGTTTGCACCTCCCCCCCCCCCCCTGTACTTATATTTATCTACAAATGAACATTCATTTTGTCAAATGAATGAAAATCTATAATAATCTCCCCCCATTCAGTGCAGAAACCAACCTGATACTACTTTCTCACGCATGAAAAATCAACCTTCTCCTTCTAGGTCATACTGGGAAACCTGAGTTTCCCCATCCAGAAAAAAAAATACACAAATATCTTTATTGACTCGCTTCTTCAAAAGTTTGATCCCCTTTCTCTCCTCTTTAATCCACTTCACAGCCAAGATCATGAGGGGATGACAGGCAATCACGTACAACATTATTATACTGTATCCTCAGTGGGTTAAAAATCCAGTCTCCAACTATTTAATCTTCCCATTCCAAGTTCCTGTGTATTGATCCGAGCCTTTGTGAGGTCAGAATCAAATCCACATGGAAACGCTGCATAATATCTTTTCAGTGGATCTTCAATAGTCTGTAGAGGATGTGTGCATAAATGCGTACGTGGTTGAAGTCAATGTTTCAGTGTTTATTTTTTTAATATTTTAAGATGATTTTAGATAAACAATATTCCCCTTTCCCCAAAACAATAAAAGAGAGAAAAAATGCTGAGGGGAGATATTTGCGAATAAGAAACATTGAGAAAGAAGGAATAAAAGTGGAAGAAAAGAAAGATAAACAAATGTGATGCAACTAACCAAAACTAACCAGTCAAACAAACTAATCAGTTAAACAAACTAACTTGTTAAACAGACTAACCAGTTAAACAGACTAACTTGTTAAACAAACTAACCAGTTAAACAAATTAACCAGTTAAACAGACTAACCAGTTAAACAAGCTAACCAGTTAAACAGACTAAACAGTTAAACAAACTAACCAGTTAAACAGACTAACCAGTTAAACAGACTAACCAGTTAAACAAACTAACCAGTTAAACAGACTAACCAGTTAAACAAGCTAACCAGTTAAACAGACTAACCAGTTAAACAAACTAACTAGTTAAACAAACTAACCAGTTAAACAGACTAACCAGTTAAACAAACTAACCAGTTAAACAGACTAACCAGTTAAACAAACTAACCAGTTAAACAAACTAACCAGTTAAACAAACTAACCAGTTAAACAAACTAACCAGTTAAACAAACTAACCAGTTAAACAAATTAACCAGTTAAACAAACTAACCAGTTAAACAAATTAACCAGTTAAACAGACTAACCAGTTAAACAAACTAACCAGTTAACAAACTAACCAGTTAAACAAACTAACTTGTTAAACAAACTAACCAGTTAAACAAACTAACCAGTTAAACAAACTAACCAGTTAAACAAACTAACTTGTTAAACAAACTAACCAGTTAAACAAACTAACTTGTTAAACAACTAACCAGTTAAACAAACTAGCTTATTAAACAAACTAACCAGTTAAACAAACTAATTTGTTAAACAAAACTAACTTGTTGAACAAACGTGTTAAACAAACTAACCAGTTAAACAAACTACTGGCACAACGATAGCATTTAAGTCACAGCAAGTTATTGTTTTTTTAAAAGACGTACAAACCACCTTTGTATGTTAATGATGCTGATTCTTGTTTTGACAAGCATCATTCCAGTCATCTCAAGAAAGAATATGTCCAATTGTTACCCTGTCTCCACAGTTTCAGTTTCAGTTTCTCAAGATGACGTCTCCGCGCTCGGAATGAATTCAATCTGCAATCTGCACTAACATCACAGGTGCCATGTGATGGAGAAGATCCAGAATGATCACGGCACAAGCCTTAATCCTGCACGTAAACCCACCTACCTAGGTTCTACGTAGATAGTGCCATAACCCTGGGGTCGTAGGAGAGTGAGGTGGCAGAGACCTCAATTTTTCTGACAGAGACTCACCATTATTCCTGGTAATTTTGTTTTGAATGCGTCAAGTTTCCACCTGGACGTAAGGAACTGTACAAATCTGTTAACGTTGAAATCAATTATCCATTTTGCTGAATTCAAACTTCATGAATTTTGAAAGAGAGAGAGAGAGAGAGAGAGAGAGGAGAGAGAGAGAGAGAGAGAG